>JAPMOR010074258.1:0-63907 GCA_026543865.1 Argiope aurantia | reverse complement strand
ATATATATATATATATATATATATATATATATAAGCTTGAATAGAACACGTACAAAGTAGCATTAGTTCTATACATATTTACTATTCATCATTGAATTTCTATACTTTTATTATGAAGATTAGTCCTTAAAATACTTCCTAACTTCATCTTTTATTTTATATTGAAAAAAAATATTAGGATTCAGGTGAAATATTACGTCGCTCATTTAGCAGCAAATTCATTTTTTTATTTGGCAACATATAAAGCATATAAATGCTGAAAGCAGAAAAAGCTGAAGACAGCATTTAGGTAATTCTATACTTGTTTTCAAAAAGCAAAGAAAGAATGTCGAATATTAATTCTTGTGCATTTCCGGTTAATACATTTTTTTGATTAACAACACAATTAAAATTTTTGAATTTAATAAAATGAGAGTTAAACAAAAATTGTTTGTGCTATGTTCCATTTCGACTGCTTATGATATTTATCTATTCTTTTAGAGATTTGGCATCTATAATATTCACAACAATAAATCTTTAGTCCTCATATATGAGTAAACTAATGCATCAAATTACTAATATTCCAATTTAAATTAACTAATAGAGGTGTTCGTTCTGTAATGAAATTCATGGGAAAAAATCGTCTGCGCCGACTTTATCTAATTTCAGTGAATTAAATTAATTTAAATTCGATTTACATCCACACAGATAATTCGGTCACAACTGACAGTTTTTAATCTCACGATTCGTATTAATATATCATCGGTATACTTTCCCTTTTCTTGAATAGATTGTTAAATACAAATTTAATTCACTCAAATCCTTACAAATATTAAAGATCCTTAAAAAATGAAAAGTCCTTAAAAAATGAAAAGTCCTTAAAATATGAAAGATTTAATGTCTTTGAAAAACCAAACATTACCTGTAATTTCAATTATTCTTAGACAGTTTCTGTCTGCTGCTTGACTGCATCCTTGTATTTCCTGTAGCAATAGATTAATATAATTTAACTATCACCGAATTGAAATATACAAATACATGTTTTTCAATTATTTTAAACCTAATTTCTTTCTCTTTATTATAATTAAAAATTGAAGAAATATGCTTAGATGTCGTAAAATGGTATATGTCAAAAAGTATTAAGAAAATAATTAAAAATAAATGTCACTATGTCTTCTTTTCTTAAATGGTTTTATACAATATTAGTTTTCTATTGCTGGAAATGTGATAAAAATTATGACTAAACATAATATGTAAATAAGATTGTTTCAATTGTTATTTAATAACAATCGTAATTTTTAAAAGCAGCGTGTGCATCTCTTTAATTATTTAGAAATTTTGTTTAATTTTTCAATCAAAAATCAAAAAAAAATGCTGCAAGATCAAATATTTTTGCAATTTTATTAATAATTGGCTCAACCTGGGAAATTTTACTTCAGGAATTATAAACAGTTCTTTAAGCGTACTCGTCTTATGAGCTTTCGATTGTTTAATAAATATGTCAAAGTAAAAAATATAATTCTTTAGATTATGATGAGTTAATGCAAGTGGATTATAGAATAGTTGAACATTTGCATTATTGCATTTAAAACATTAATGCAAATATACAATCATATAGCCGTGTAATTGAAAGTGTCATAAAAGTAATGCAAAAGTCATAAAATTTTGTATGTAATAATACAATAGTAACAGTGTAGTAATAGAGTAGTGATAAATTACAGTTTCAGTAAGTCTATTGATCATTAAGATTTGTCTTATCGATAATTAGCAAATTACGAATAAAAAAACTAATTTTAACTAGTTATTTGAAATTGAATTAATTTAAGTTTTAAAGATAGTATGCAAATCTTAATATTACAGATTGCTTTAATAAATGTTAATACTACAGATAGTAACTGTACACACACAAAATAAAATTGGTGAGTACAAAAGCTTATTAATGAATTCCACGTCCCTTCTCCTCAAATAGAGAGTAAAAGTCAAAATGACTTATCAGAACAATAATAGGTCAGAATTTAGCAAATGCTCAGAAACCGTTATCAGGTAACAAATCTATTATGAATTCCATCCATTTTAAGTTTTTGAAAAGTGCTTACTTTTCTTTTTTATAAATAAAACTAAATAAAAAATATATAACTAATTTTAATAAATAATATATTTTTATAAATAAAAAAACTAATTAAAATTCTTTTTTCAATACGTTGTAACACACTCTTCCTTTTTAAATTAATCTTTAGAAATATTATGCGAGCGAAAAATCACAAATGATATTTTACATTCGTTAAGGATAGATCTTAATCGTAATCGTTTAGCTTTCAAGAGATATATTGAATCCTATAACGTACTTGGTAGGCCCATATAAAGTCATATCGATTTTTTTAAAAAAATCTACTTTTCTTACAAGTTTTCATTTTTTTTTCAATAAATGATGAGCTAGATATATTTTGGCCCAAAATCATAAATTTTGACCAAATCGAACTGACTTAATTTATCTTGAATTTGAAGCATCCTTCTCATTGTTTTCTAATCATTAAGTAACTTTTCCTTCTTTGCTGATTTTAATAATTATTATCTATAATATTTAAGTATCATCGTTTCCTAATCTCTAAATAATTTTCTTAATATTCTTATCAGAAAATTATTTTCCCCTAGTCCCTCATAAAGAAATGTTCTCATAATAAATGCAGATTTATTCCGTCTCAAGGACATTCGGTCCATTCCGTGAAACACGCCTACAGTATGAAATACAAAAGTATTGTCTGAAATTCACCAAAAGGAATGCCAAACGGAGATAGGCACGTCCTCGAAATTCATCCGAAAGAATTTGCAGCGACTCAGCTAAAAGAAAGGACATCTGCGTGCTTAATGGTTGGACTATTGGCCCCTTATTGCTGTTTCAGCGCTGATAGTTAGGTTTTCTGTGGTTTCTGCACTTGGGAAATCCAGTAAGCATGACGGGTGAACATTGTAGAGGAAATTCGACTTACGTGTTCCTCAAGCAAATGCACTGTTCCTTGCAATGTCCAAGTTAGAGTGTCATGAAAAGAGCTGATAAACCTTACTGTATATTTTCTTAACTTCATTTTTGCTTACGCAAATCCTTTACATAGAATCATTTTGTATGTAATAAAGCTGAACATGATTGAACATAAATGCTTATCTGAACAATATTGAAAATAAAATTCTTGTTAGAGCTGTATTGAGGGAAACAATTTCTTTGAATGCTGTTAGAGATTGCAAGAGAAAAATTAGTTTGGCGTTTCGTCGGTTCTTCTGTTTATTGCAGGAATTTAAGTTAGAAAGTAGTGTACAATAATATATTTAACATAAGATTTGCAAAAACATTGTAGGTTTTTTTAATCAAAAAATTATATTTTTTCAACACATATAAGAAAAAGATAAAAAATTATCATCTAAAGAATATTAAACTAAAAATTATTGTTAAAATAACAACAAATTTGAAAATTTGTATAAGAAGTTTGATTTCTCTGATACAAGTTTTGCAATCCTTCAACACTGCAGAAAAGTTATTTTGTTTTGGTTAATAGCATTATTTAGCCTTCTAAATTGAGAAGGAAATGAAAAGTGAAGAATAGTAGCAGTAATACAAAAGAATCTAAGTTAACATTTAATAGCGTAAATATTTCAATGAATAAGAAATTTCACTATGGAAATAGTAACATTACGGAATAATAACTCTATGGAAATAGTGAATATTAAAAAAATGGGAATACAAAAAAGTATAAATATAATAAAAACTAAATAAAGTTAAAGAAATAATATCCTATTCGTTTGCAAAGTTATTCGAATTTCAGCGCACGGTTATGATACATAAAAACAAAGCATATGTCAAATGTATTATCTTGCACAAAAGAAGTGCGAAATATATATCAAATTAATAATGCATCTTAAATTATTTAAAATGACTAATTAATAAATGTTTAGCTCAAATAGAATGAGAATTCTTGGATTATAGGAATGAAAAGATATATCTATATTTGAAGAAGTAAATGCTATAAACACATTATTTAGAATATAAGTTTAATCCCATAACAAAAAAAAATGATCTTTATATTGTATGATTATTTTGGAAAAATATCTTGAAATATTTTTCTGTTGAAAACATGACAACAGCAAAATAAATTTTTAGTTACAACAGGCATTTAAAATGTGGGAAAACAAAAAGTTTTTTACCCTTTAAAATGGACAAAACACATAAATATCAATTACCGGTTCAGCCCATGAAAACAACAATAGCACTAAATGTTAATTAGAAAGAACAACTGATCATCCATAGTTTCTTCAAGACCGAAATATATTTGGCTGCATTTTAAACACATATTTTGAAATATATACATATATTTTATCTTTTGTGTATCTCCATAAAGTCAACTCTTTTAAAATATCACCACAGGTTTTCATTCCACAGAGAATTCATGCAAAGTAATTTAAAAAGTTTATTAATCCTTTCACGCTCTTGTTTAAGTCATTTGTATTTATTAGAGAAATTTATTAAGACTTTTATATCTTATGAATAAATATTTTCCATCAAGCTTCTTGGACCATTCCTTTTTATCAATTCATTTTCATACAGTTTCTGCTTCAAAAAGATTATGTGTCAAGCCTTTTCAAAATATAACTCCAGGACACGGCATATCTTCTCATTTAATAAGTTCCTTTACTTATACTTTGAAGAAACCATTCTTTTTGCATCCCCTAGATGACATTTCCGTTAATGTGTCAGGAAAGTAGTTACAACTGAAGTTTAGAATATGTATTTCTTGTGAGTTATATAATTTAATTTTTCACATTTTTGAATCGAATGTTTCTTTTACTTAGCAATCAAACAAGAAATATTCGGGGAAAATCTCTGAATAGTACTTAAAATAGCACTAAGATTTTTTTTCTTTCTTTTTTATCTTCATTCCTATATTTCACAATTTTGGGGGGAAAAATATTTTGTAAAGAATGTAAATTCTTTGTAATGAATGTAAATTCTTTGTAAAGAATTAATTTCAATTTTATTTTTGTTTTCTGTAACACAAGAATTATAATTTAATAATTATATTTTACAGACGAAATATTTGCTAAATAATAATTGATGCAAAAAATTGAAATAGTACAGCACTAAAATTTCAAAATTCAATCAAATACATAAATTGTGATTGCTTTTCTGACATTTTATTACTTTTAAGTAACATTTGATGACAATGAAATCTTATTTTTTAAGATTTTGTCATTTTATTTCTTTTTTAATTTTATAACACAACTCCTTTTCTTTATGTTTCCGGTATATTTTTTATTTTATTACATTATAATTATAAAATATTATATAAAAGGCATAATTCAATATATCTGTGTCATCACGTAGAAATAATATATTGTTTTCATGTATATGTCTCTCTGGATATGCAGTGAAGAATAAGAAGAATGGAAGAGAAAGTTTTCTGGGTGGCACCATATGAACCCTAATCGAAGAAATCATTTTTATATATTTCAGTGATATGAACTTGTTTCAAACTTGTATAAATGGAATTTTGTAATAAATGTTTCACTGAGTTCATCATATGATATTGCAATTTAGATATTCTCAAGGGAGCATGGTATTTTAATAATCTCCGATCTTCAATTACGACAATTATTTTTTTTGGTTTTGAATTTATAGAACTGGAACCATCTTGTATTAAAAGTTAGAAAAATTAACAGGAAGTTTAATAATTTATTTCGTATGTGCATTATTAATTTTATAACAATCTTAGAAATCAATTAATACGTAATTAATCCAGAAAAAAATTAAGAAAATTTAATTATGATGTCATTAAAAGTTCGTATCTCAGATTGTGAACCTCAGAAAAGGTTTCAGTTTATGGATATTTTTGGTTAATACCAGTTAACTGATACTTACAAAATAATTCAATGATTAAATATTAGATACTAAAGGTAAAAATCAAATATAAGAAAGAAAATATTGAATTAAATATGAAATTATTTACCCAGATTCATTGTTTTTAAGGTGTATGTACACACTTGAAACTTCGAAAATCGTTCAAAATATCGAATATTTTTTTATGGCCTCAAAATATCCTCTGATCCTTTAGCTTTCAAATGATACCAAAATGTTGTCAATATTCGTAATATTTCTCGAGTTATAAGGGTTCTTCTTAACACTAGATTTACCAGCCATTTAAATATATCTATTTCTACCATAACCAGTCAATATGACTGGTGTATAAGAAAAAATGCTAATCGTGATTTCCAGTCTTTATTCATTCTTAAAAAATGGTGAAAAGGGTTTAACAATATTAATTTTTATACAAAAATGGATTTATGGACATCTTCAAATAACAAAACATTTAATTTTTTATAGGCTCACAATTTCTACATATGAAGATTTTGTTACTTGTACACTTTCCGCATAGACTTTTTTTGCATTTATTGCAAATATTTGTAGTCTTGTTGTTATTGCAATATCCTATTTGACACCGTTTGCGTACAGAAACCGTGCCACCTGTAGTTGGTATATCAGCTTCGTATGGTTTAGTCTTTGAAGTCTGATATTCTGAAGCAAGTTCTTCTGCTAATCGAAACAGAAAGTCTTTCCGTGAGATATTTTCTCCTGTTGTGTTTTTGTATAATAGCACTGTTTTCATCATTGCCTTGTGGATCAATTTGTGTATCTAATAATTCACCGTCGCTATCATATAATTCACTTTCCACATCTGAACAATCCTGAGGTATGCTGGTTGCATTTTCTAAATATGTAGAAACTTTTATTCGTTTTGACATTTTCAGGGGCTGACGATATGCAGGCAGGCTACTTGCCGAAGAATATATTCTTGAATATATTCAAATACACATAAATGTTTCTTACCTTCTTACCTGTATGGGTAAAGATGAATGATTACGTTTGGAGATCACTTGGACTAAGTACTCTTAAAAAAATACTAAAGACACCGTAATCACCTAAATCGGCTCGATAACGATAAAGTATTGAACAAAAGACGTATGGGCACTATTTGTATTTCCACGGTCTCATGATTCCTTTATAGAAACATTCACCAGTCATTTTGACTGGTACTGGTATAAATACCAGTCAAAATGACTGGTGAATGTAACAAAAAAATATATTTGTTTCTAACATATATAAAGAAAAATTAAATTCATAAAATGTATTCTCTATTTATAGCTACAAAAGTCATAACATCATTTTGGAAAGCAAATGTTTAATGTAGCAGGAATTTTGAATTGAAGTTGCACGACCAGTCAAAATGACTGGTCTGGTAAATCTAGTGTTAAGGTACTTTCACAATAAAATTTAGTTTCGGTTTCTAAATCAGATGTAAACAAACAAATTTTCATAAATTTTACTTGAAATTTTATATTTTTTTAAAGAATTATTTATTTAAAATATGTTTTATTTCATTCCTTCTGTTTGACAACGATATTTAACTGGATTACGCGAATTGTGTTTACTTTTTGAAAGTGTTTTTACGTGTGCTTTTTCCTCGTGCTTGTGATAATTTTTTCGCTGTTCTTACGATATAAAATGGGTTCTGCAAGCCGTAATAAGCATTCGAAGAAAAAAAAGTTTGCTGCTAATCAACATACAAAAAGAAAAGAGTCTCTCGATTCTGAAAATTTATCAGAAATATCATCCGCTTCGAAAACGAAATTAGGGAATATTTCTGATAATGCAGGAATTAATGATGCAAAAGGAGAGTGTTTTTTATAGAAATTGACTGCCTCAACCAACTATTTTCTTTTTTTATACTGCCCTAAGTGTTGTGAAAAAACATTGTATGTTTAAAGCAGTTCTTCCAAGAAAATGGGATGCTGTGTTGAATTAAATCTTATATGCCGCAGCTGTGATTTCATTAGTGATTCATGCACTACTTCCAAAAAAGATGGTCAGTTTTATGAAGTAAACAGACGTGTAGTGTATGCGATGAGGCAAATAGGTTGTGTTCATAGAGAAGCAAGCCAATTCATGACTGTTATGAATATGCCTCCTCCACCAAATCCTGTTCCATATAATAAACACATGAAAACTTTACTGCGTGTTGTAAAACCACTTGCTGAAGAAGCCATGCGGTTGGCTGCCTATCGTGTTAGACAACTAAATGAAACATCTGAGTGCGGAGTGTCTGTTGATGGAACCTGGCATAAACGGGGTTACTCCTCATTAAATGGAGTTGTGACAGCTCTTTCTGTCGATACAGGGGAAGTCCTTGATGTTGAAATTTTGTCGAAAAATTGTATTGGCTGCCGCAAATGGAATAAAAAAGATAAATTTTCGGCTCAATATCAACTGTGGAAATCTGACCATATTTGCTGTATTAATTATCACGGTTCATCAAATAACATGGAACACATAGGTGCAGGAAGAATTTTTCAGAGGTCAGTGGAGACAAAAGGACTACAGTATAGAGAGTTTTAGGGAGATGGTGACAGTAAAAGCTATAACGCAGTGTGGGAGCTTGACCCATATTGTGGTAAAAGTATTAATAAGAAAGAATGCATTGGGCATTATCAAAAAAGGCTTGGAACTGCTTTGAGAAAACTAAAATAAAACAGTCAAAGGAATAGGAGGAAAAGAGAAGCTGACAGATGCTAAAATAAATAGAATGCAAAATTATTTTGGTCTTGCATCGCGTAATAACACTGGCTCTCTAAAGGCAATGTCAGGTGCAATTTGGAGCACATTTTACCACCTTAGTGCTCAGGATACTTATCAGCTGCATACTAAATGTCCAAAAGGTAGTGACAGTTGGTGCTCATTTCAACGTGCCACTGCTCATGGGAAGCAAAATTCATATAAAAATAAAGGAGGATTGCCATTGAAGATGCTAAAATACATCAAACCAATTTATGCAAGATTAACTTCTGCAGAAATGCTAGAAAAGTGTTTTCATGGCAAAACGCAAAACACCCACGAATGCCTCCATCCCCCTCATTTAGGAACGGGGTCGAAAAACTAAATTTTCAGGTATCGATGTTCTGAAATTTTCAGTTTTAGATGCAGTTCTGCACTTCGATAGTGGTTATAAACCAGAATTGGAAATTATGAAGCGGATGGGTATCATTCCAGGATATTTCACGGTGGAAAGCATAGTCGACAGAGACAAACTAAGAATATATCAAAGTTTGCGACAGTCAACTCCACTGCAGAAGCAGAGACGAAAATATTTACGTGGCATCGAAAAAAAAAAGAAAATAAAATAATTGAAAAAGAAGGTGTGAGCTACTCTTCAAGATGTTTTTAATGTTCTAAATAATAATTTTTTGGCATTTTTTTTTAAATATATTATGATGAAAACATAGTTTCAAAACTTTAAACTCATTTTCTGAAGAATATTATTTTTCCACTGTTTTTTCATTCAAACAAGCATAACTCAACAAGAAATTAGCCAAATACAATTATTTATATACCAAACTAATCTGTATGAAACAGTAGATGTTTTTTGCCTCAATCAAAGTTTTATTTATAGAAATAAATTTTTAATAGCTGTTTAAAAGTTAAAATTATGGGAAAAAAATCTCACTTTTTCTACTTATCATTAATAAAAAAAATGTAAAAAAAACTATATATTTTTATAATTTGATTGAGGCAGATAACATGAATACTAATATTAGGCATAATTTCCAATTAGAATTGTGTGTTTGTACCAATTAGAATTTAAGATATCATGTTTCAAAAAGTATGCTAATTAGCTCAATAAATATTAATTAATTAATTAATTAATTGTGTAATATGGTTTTTTCTCATTGAAATGAACTTAAACATATATTAATGATCTACTGTGAAAAATTGGATTTTTAAAGTTAAAATTAAAAAAATAATCTTCTAGTGTGTACGTACGCCTTAAAAGAAACGACTTCCTAACAAACAGTTCTGTTTTTATACTCTATGTTCTAATTATATGAGTCTTATTTATCCTATTAACCTTGTAAAGATGTTGTAATATTTGATATAGTTAAGTAGTTTTTGATTTCATTACAATTAATGTATCCGTTAGATATTACTGTAAGTATTTTTGCATCCTTCGAGTATTATGTTAAAGTAGCAGAATTCCATTCATATCACAGGGCAGTGTGATATTTCATTACAAATTTTTGCTTATAGAAAAATAAACATAATCATTTTTAAATATTTAATTAAAATTACAATTAATCCAAATGAATTAATAAGAAAGGCATATAATAAATCCTTAATTTTCAATTAATCACTAAATTAAATTACTGTCCTTAATAAAACATTTAACATTATTGATATTCCTACCAAGAATTTAGATAATTATACAAAAAAGAGATGTATTTGTATCAAAGGGAGCAATTTTAAATATTTGACTTATTTTATTGCATTAAATGCCTTAAATTAAATCCAAGTTTTTACCTTAGAAATAATTGAACTGTATTTATTTTTATAAAAATAAAATTGTGACTAGTTCCTTATAAAAGTTATATATCAATTTTTAAAGAAATTTAGCTTATTTCACTGAGAAAATCAATCGTAAACGGTGCAAAAAGACATCAATATGAATAAAATAATAATTATTTGAAATAAAGCACAGGGAAAATCTTTTAATGGCCAAAAGAAACCAACAAAACGGCAATGATTCTCCAACAGTATTAGAAGAGAAATTCATAATATTGTATTTATAGCAACTCGACAAAGTAAATATACTCAAATATCTTACGTAAACAATGATGAGGTAAAGAATAAATCCTGAAACGTTTATCAGCTTTTCAAAAAGCCTCTACTATAAACACTGAAAGAAGTGACACATTTGACTGCTGAACACACAAGTTGGATTTACCCTTCAATGTTCACCCGTCGTACTTCTTAACTTTGTCGAATGAAGAAAGGCACAGGAATCATTTCATCAGAACTAAAATAGCAAAAATGGAACCAAAAGTCCAGTCCTTAGGTACGTAGAAATGTTTTTTCATGGATAAGTCACTTGAAATTTTTTAATGACTTATTTCAAAAGCATGCATGTTTTAGTTTGATAATTGTTTATTTAAATTTCTGAAAATATTTGCCATTTGCATCGTGTGAAGACATTTGATAAAGTTGACTGCATTTCTTTTAGGAGAAATAAATTTCCATCTTTTATATTAGATTTTTCTTTTCTAGATGAATGAAAATTTTGTAGAATGAACATAACTTTACAGTGTGATGGTTTCAAAATAATGCAGAGGAAAATGATAATTATATGTTAATTAGATATTTAAAAAAGCAATAAAATTTATACTTTCTTAAAATCATTATTTGAAAAGATCCAAGGAATATTTTTAACTTTGAGAGTAATAAATATGGAAAATACAGTAAATATAAAATTCATGGGCTTAGTTTTAAGGAATTAAATTTCTGTAAACTATCAAATTGCTCTTTTAATTCAATATAAATGGAGGTAGATTTAAATATGTAAACGCGCAATTATTTTCCAAGCATTAATTTAATTCAAGAAATTTTTACTCGAAACATTTTTATTCATTAAAATCAGTGATAAATAACTAGTATATATATAATATAATTGATTATATGCAATAGAAAATGTCAAAAGAATATTTAGATTATTTTATAATAAAATCCAATTTTAATATCTGCATTTAAAAGAATATGTGTAATTTCATTGTTATAAAATTACATTATTTGCTTCTGAATTAAAAAAAATCGACTAAGAAAGTTAAGAAGACGGTAATTGTCCTTAATTTCATTCTTAGTTTAATGAATAAATAGTTTCTCTAAATTTTATATGCTCCCTACCCTTGCTAAAATTTACCAATCGATTCGGAGAAAAAAATGTTACTTAACATCGGATTAAGCAATTAAATTTAGCTTTTTGTTTATATTAAATTGAATGAAATATTTCATCCAAATATTATTAAATTATCAAATCTAATAAATTATCTTTGCTTGAAAGGATAAAACATAATTGCAAAAATAAATAAATAAATGTGAACACAACAAATGCTAATAAAAAAAGTTCTTAAATAAAATTACTAACATAAAATTTTCAGGTGAACCAAAAAATATGTATTGTATAAAAAACGCACATGAAAATTTTCGAATTTATGCTAATGCTTTACTTTAATACATCCATCTCTATTTTACCTGAAAAGCAGGGGGTCTTGAAAATACGTGACCACATTCCGGTCACTAATACAAGAACAAATCTTGAAAAAAAATTACGAATAATTTTGTTGATGGAACACAATTAATCAAGGCCCATATTTAAGGCTCCACCTATACCATATCATGAAATGATGGCGCTAATTAGATGAAACAGAATACGTCCTTTTCTACATTAAATTAAGATTCTTCTCATTCACTGTTTTTGATTACGTTGCTTATTTCACATGTTATGTTGATTTATGTTTCGAAGATTGTTTTTGCATAGTTAAAAAAGTGTAAAAATTGATTTCAAGGAATGAAAGAGATTTTTATCATATTAAATGCGAGACAACCACAACGCAGAGTGTTAGTAAATTATTCAAATGTATTTATAAAATTGAAGTGTTAGAATGCTCTGTATTATATTCTTAAACACCAGAATTAAAAAAAATAAATCTGAAAACTGTTTAATGCTTCCACTGAAATGATTAAAAATATTACATTTCAATATAATAAATGAATGAGAATATTACAATTTCGTGGGAAATGAAAATAATGAGTATGTTAGATTGCTGTTATTTCATTATAGTAAATTGCAAACTGTAGAATTTCAGTTATGAAGTAATAGTGAAATTAAAATTATTTTCAAACAATAGAAAAGTTCGAAAACAACTTATCACTTCAAAATTTTGATAATAATAAAAAAATAGATTTTTTTTTCTCGATTCAATTATTGACGTATCAATTATTACAAAAATCAATAATTACCACTTAGCATATATAATATTCAAAAATTTCCTAAGATAATAGTATACCTATTGATATCATCTGATATCAAAAGGTATGCTATTTTGCCACAAGTAAATGAAAATGAATAAATAATTATTACATCCCCATAATTTATATATTTTACAATTCTTATAATAAGCTATAAAAATACTTTCCTTACCAGATGCTTCAAGAAAAATTTCTCTTGGATATAACTTCTCTTCGGAGAAAACATTAGTTCTCCATTTTTCATCATCTTCCTTTAAAAAAATGTTTTTTCTTGGCAGCTACATTCCCTCAAAAATAAAACTGAATTTTTGCTGGTTCAAGCATATATCTTTTATGATATTTCAAACTCTCATAAAAAATGTTACTTCCTCTTGTTCAGATAATTAGACATTGAAGGTCATTTCGTAAATAAACACTCGCCTATCTGATTAAAATGTCACAACCTGAAATCCGTTTGTAGTTCTTTTGTTGCAGATATTATTCTAAAGAAAATACTCTTATTTAGCTCAGGGTTGCAACTGTTAACACATACTAATGATATGTTGTATTCTCTAAATGTTTTAATCAAAAAATTTTGTTCGCCTGAAATTCAATTCTACATTAAATAATCTCCTCAGATAAAATATTTAAAAATGTACATTTTATCTAACTAAAACAAAGATATGTGTGTTTACTATTTTCACGTTCTTATAAAATATATAAATGAAGAGAAAGCATCTGAAATAAAAGTGCGGTACACGTTCAATAGAACCTGTATACTAATTAAAACCATATTCATAAGTACATTGTCATTTTTTTAAAGACACAAATAAATGAAAGTGTTTTGAGTATTTTTATTTCTTTTTGCTACATATTATAATCTTTTTGATTTGCCTTTAATTCCCAAAATAAAGTCTATGAGTCCTTACAAGAATTTGACAATACCATTTATCAGCGTTTTGAAATAAAAACACTACATGCTATTTTATTCCTTTCATTTGAAAAGGACATCAGAATGTTTTGAATGAGCGATGAAAAAGAATGCAACTGCTTTACATATGAACAATTAGCATACAAAATATTTTATTGCTTTTTCGTCCTATTGTAAGGCGGATAATTAATTTATATAATGTCTAACAACCGTAAATAAATTTAGAATTCATTGTATATTTCTTATGAGAGGGAAATAAATATTAACGTTACATTGATGCAATATAAGACAGCATGCAAATTTTTCTAGCAAATAGCATACAGAAAGTAAGTTTATCAAGAAAGCAGCTTAAAGAAAACATATTTATCAAGCAAATAGCTTATAGAGAACAATAGAGAACATATTTATCAAGCATATATCCACAGCGAGTAAGTTTATCAAATAAATTTCAAGCGCGTTAATTTTATAAAGAAGTATTTACAGAAAGAAAGAAGGAAAATGTTTTTTATATAGCTGTGAGATCTAATAAATTGTATTCTTTCACACTGGAAATGAAAAAGGTAATATTTTCATATCAAATTATTTTAGTTATACCAAAATTTCTTTGAGAAATCCAGGACCTTACAATTTATTACTGCTAAAATAGGAAATATTCTGTGAAAGATTCAAAGTGTTTTTAAATCGCTTCTTATTACTCCAACCAATTCCGAAGTCGATCTCTTTGACTGCGCAAATATATTTTGAATTCATTCCTTAAATTTTTGTTGGATTTCTTTGAGATTTTTTTAATACCTCCATTGAATACATTCAGAAACGGAGTACAATGAATTTCAGTTCTCAGTCATTTAACCTTAAGCATATTAATCCACAAAAGCGTTTTGCTTATAGCTATGCAATCCTCATCTCAAATTTGAATTAATTCTAAATTAAATTTAAAAAATGAAATTGAAAGTAAACCATCCTATTTGAGGAGATAAATGTTTTATAGCGTGTAATTTAGGTTATCAATTTTGTGCAAATAATAATAAATGCTATTATCCATTTTGGCGTATAGTAGCATTTCAATTTTTTTTTCTTTCGAAATCATGAAAAGCGCAACATTGAATTTTTTATTCACAACCTGGGTGTCCGAAAATGATTAACAGAAGTCCTTTATTTTTAAAAGTAGAAATAAATCTGATAATTATTTTTCAGTTTAGCCCACAAAAGGCAACAAAGAAAAAAAATTGCTAAACAGTTGTTGCATGCCAACATTTTTTCTGGACCATATGTAATCTAGACCATAAATTAATGGTTATTTGGATGCTTTGAAAATTATAAAAATTGGTGTAACTGAAAACAATTCCTATTTTTCGAAATTTATTTAGGTGTCCAAAAATCAGATGTTGATTGAGATATTAATAACTTAGCTGATGAAGGTAGTTCTTTAAAAAAAATTTTTCGGCAAATTTTAAAAATTGAATGACATGAAACATTTTGAAAATATAGTAATTTTAAACAAACTTTAAGTTTTTTAAACTTTAAATTTCTTGATAGAAAAAATATTTTAAAAATTTAAATTTATAAACCGTTTGCAATTAACTACAACAAAATAAAATATGTTTTGTCAAAACTATGAAAAGATATTTCAGGGAAGGCACCGATTTTCCTTTATTTATAAATTGTTTTTCCAAAGAATTCCATCCATCTATCTTATCATTAAAAAACAACAGCAGTATTTCAGATAACTTGATATAAATATTTTTATTAATGGAATGTTTATCACCATAGTATTCAAAAATAAATTTGAATTAAGTCTATTTAATTTAAACTCATATAATACAGATTTGAGGCATGAATTTATATGGGATATCTCGTTATGAGCAAATAATTTTATGCTAAAACTGTCCAAATTTTTTGTCATTCTTGAAAGAATCTCCAACTAGAGTTTACTGCCATTTCTGAATAAATAACATTTTCTGATATATTTTTCCGTTCTTTATCCAAATCATAATCTAATATTCTTCTGCAGCATAATTAACCATGGACACTTTTTTCATCAGCAGGTCATTAATATATTGATTTTCAAACTTGGAAAAGAACCGGCAAATCCATTAATTACTGACTTATTACCCCCTCTAAATGCTTATGCAATATTCTTTTAAGAAATGATGAATAAAAGGCTCAATTATTTTGAAAATAAATACAATCCTTTGTCTCTTTCAAAACGAGTTCTGATAGGATACTTTACAGTTGATAACTTCCTCATTTTACTAAGACAATTTAGATTTCAATTGGTGGCCAACTAATTGCCAGATTGTTTCATTCAAGAAAAAGACTTACTCCAGGGCGGTATTTTTAGCTTAACACTTTTCGCCTTAAAAATTAATGGTCTTAAACATCAGCTTCTATTTTCTGTGAAAGGCTTTCTATATGTTGATGGCTTTTACATTTCTTTCATTGGGGATATCAACACTTGCACAGAATGGAAATTTCAATTAGCCGTAAACAATACTCAAGAAAAACCAACTTTTAACAAAATGTCATTTTCGACGTTAAAGGCAATTTTTTTAAAACACTTTTATCTGAAATGTCACCTACATCCAGAATATGAGATTAAAATGCACAATAAAGTAATTGACGTAGTCAGATATTTTAATTTATTAGGAATTATTTTTGTCAACAAAATGAGGTTTTGGCCAAACGTAATGCAATTACTCAAGAAAATTGACAGAAACCAGGACATTATTAAAGTCCTTCCAAATACAATTTGGGGAGATTCACGACATTGTTTGCTCACCGTGTGCTAAATACTTTCTAAAATTGATTATGGATGCATTATATATGGGTCATCTCTCGACAAAGTGTTTTAAGAAAATTAGACACCGTCATTCAATTGCTTTGCAATTTTGCAATGGGGCATTTCTTACTTCATCTGTTGAATGGCTCTACGTCAAGTGTTGCGAGTCTTTTCTTGATTATAAATGTTACATTTCAGCATTATTTAAAAAAAATATTTACCTGAAAATATTTGTAGTTCATAGTCAGTTTATACTGAGCTTATGAAATGCTACAAACAATCAAGGTATTTTAATCTTTGACAATATTTGAGTTGTGTCCAGTTCAAAATAATATTTTAATCTTTGCAGAATTCGCATAGATAAAATTCTTTAGATATGTTTAAAAACTCCAATAAGTCTTAAACTACTCCTGCAGACTACCAGCAAATTTTTTAACAACAAGTCTGCCGAAATTGGATTCCTGTTTTCAATATTCATTTATGGCTCTAAACGGTCTTCTCATATGTCATTTTCTTGTTTTCTTTTTTCATTTTCTCATTCAAATTCCACTCACCTTGTTCTATTTTTTCATCAGAAATATTCGCTTAACCTTTTAGCACTTTTAAAATTTCTGATGGTCCTACCAGGTATTATATTATTTATTCAGACACATCGAATTATAAAAATCCCTGAAATCACTCCATCGTTTCTATCTCTTATTAAAACTTAATATTCTTGAATTGATAGTCATACATATAAAGGTTTTTCTCTCCTCTTCTGCAAGATTCTTTTCACGTATGAATACTTGGCATTGAATTGGCTGATGAAGCAATGGAATTTGCCATCATTCTTTTAAGTCCCCTCACGCATCTTTAAACCTCAAAATACATGTAAAAATCCTTTTTAATTTATAATGCAAATCATACTGGAACTCTAAAAAGATAAACAAATTTCATTTATCAAAAATTTAATTCAGTTTTGGCCTAATTTATCCAACAGGAAACAGTATATAGTTGTTACCCACTTAAGAATCAACCTTACTCGGCTCACACATTGGCCACTATTATAAGAGATCCAATCCCTCAATATACAGTATGCAATATATAATCCACTTCAGTACATTCCTATAGAATATCCTTACTTTAATTTTTAAACATCGAATGTTTTCAGTCTCCTCGTGTAATTTTAAAGGCCATCTTTCATAAAGCGTCTCATTCTCATCTTTTTTTTATCGTTTTTAAAATTTGCAATTTATTAATAGGTTCTTTTTTCTATCTTATTTGAATTTGCTCTATTTTATGTTTCAGAACTTATACAATAGCGTTTATTGCAAATTGACTATCTGTGAGATAGAACATGATTTTTAATTATTTTTTTAAAAATTACGATCATAACCTTTTTATGCACTATATATTTTCATACATCTTATGTTTGGTGGCGTATAGTCAAAAACGCGTTTTACATCTAAACCGTGTCAGTCAATCCACTTTTCGGCACTCAATCGTGGATTTTCTTTCAAAAAGGGGAAGCAGCTTTGTCCTCTGTCGTTTAATATTGACTCTTTTTTGGAATGTTGTCCTTTAATTCCTCTTTTATAACCAATTATGCAGTACATAATTTAAATAATTAAATCCGAACTAACAGCTAATGAAGTTTTATAAAACAATTTAATATGTTGAAGACCATCAATGCTTATCAATAAAGAGGAGAAACTGAAAGTAGAAATTACTGTGTAATTAAAAAATAGTTTAGTACAATTTGTAAGTTCAAGTTAGTTGTAGAGAAGAATTTGCGGTGAGTTGCTTTAAAAAAAATGAGCCTCATTTTCAACAAAAAATAAAATAAAACGAAATTTTTTTTAAAAAAAATCTGTTTTTCTTTTAAATTATAAAATGACTATTCACCCATTCAGTAAATAATATTATGTGAATGCGTTATTTCTTGCATCCAGTACTGATTTTTATGAGCCCAACCACATTCAATTATAAAATAATATAAACCTAAATTGAGATCCCGGCAAAATGGCGCACTGACAGCAAAATACGTTATATCGTGATATAATAATTGCATTTGAAATTCATTTCTGTAAGAAACTATGTAATGTTTAAATCTTTATATGATCAGCACTCTTAAAATATCTCAGTTAGTTCAATTTTAGGAAGAATTAATCCAAAAATAATGTCAAATGATTTACGATTTTTTTTTTGCATTTCTTTAAGAATTTTATATTTATTATCGAAATTTAATAATTATATTTTAAATTTTATTTTACAAACCAATAATTTCCACAATTCTATTAAACTATTCTTTTTTCTATCTCATTTTTAAATATTTTCTGCTTCTTAAATTTATTTGTCCTTTCTTTTCAAAAAATAATTTCTAAAAATAAACGTTTCCTTATTCTTTGGAATAATTTTCTTATTTTATTTTTATGCAATTACTCTTCTTGCTTCTTTCAGTTGACTCTTCAGTTAAAGTTACTGGAAAGTAAACTGTACTGAAGTCCATAAAATGTCATTCGTTGAGATTTAAATAATTTAATTTTCCACATTTTTGAAGACATCGGTTCCTTTATTTGTTCATTATGCATGAAATGTTTGAAGAGAAACGTTGAATTTGACTCAAAAATGCCTTAATTTTCTATTTCTTTGTTACACATTTCCAGAAAACCATTTCTTTTTTTTATACAGAGCCTTTATTTTTATATCCATTTGATGATTTAAAGCACTGAGCAGTTATGCAAAATAATCTTACATTTTTTTTCGTTCACAAATTTTTTTTTCTAAATTTTATTTAAAATTCTATTAAAATAACACCAAAATAATATCCGTCAGAATAAGAAATTTCCTAATTATTTTCGAGGAAATCATAAACATTGCTATACATTGAAAAATTTAAACAGTATGAATTTAACCCGGAAAAGAGATGGCTTCAATGACAAGTAGTACAGAAAATAATAAACAAAACTGCTTTTCAATCGTTGGGTATTTTATTCACCTGAAAAATGAAATATATTTCTATTTTTTTTTAATTTGTAATTTATTATTTTATTAATTATAAAGTTTAAAAAATATGAAAAACAACAACATTGTATTGAAAAATTAAATTAGTATGAACTGAAATTAAAAGAAGACTCCTTCAAGAAAATATACACTTTTAATTAGGCAGTAACGGACACATTTCGATGTACATAGTCTCTTAAAATATGGTAAGACAATGAAGAGATACCGTACAGAAATTATAACCTTGTAATTCTAATCCAAAAGCGAATTATGATCCCGACTGCAAAAGTAGCTAGTAACGGTAATAAAGGAATGATTAATTCTGATGGTTTTATAACATCTGGCCTTTGTAAACTCTATTAATTTTCAGTCTTAGAAAAATTCACTAATCTTATAGCTATTTATTGTGCTAAAATAGTTTCTTAAGACTACCAGATTCTTTTTAAAGCTTATTAGTATGTTATTATTTTGATTAAAAAATAAAATTAATGGAAATGAAAAATAATATTGATGAAACGGAATAAATAAAAAGAAATATGACATCTGAGTGAAAGATTAGCTCTCCCATTGAAGTCTTTAAGAATAAGAATTGACCGAAAACAGAATCCTATGAAAATAACCTTAAACATTAATAATCATTAAATATTAATTAGTAGAGTAAATTCGAATCTTGTTTTAATGTTCCTCCTTAAAATATTTCAAGAAAAATTTGAAACTGTTCAAAATACCACATATTTTTTTTTATTTTTAAAAAAATGGACATCATTCTCTTTTACTCCTCAAAGCTTCATTTTTTTCGATGTGTAATGAGTACACAGCAGGGAGGACAATAAAAACAGTAAAAATATTTTGTTTAAATAAAATCTAAAATAGAATTTTTAGCAATAGAAATTTTTTTATGTTTTTGCTTACTTTTAATTTGCTGGACAAATTATATTTTATGATAAATAATCAAATGTATTTTCTTATACTTTGAATTGATTATTTGCGTTGCCTCATTTTGGTTTCCATAAATTATCTCATTTTATAAGGAATTTATATTCAAATAAGAGCAAAAATGCGTAGAAATAATGTGAAATAACTATAATGGAATTCTTGGATATTACTCAAGAATTCTAATTAAAAATAAAAATTCTGAGAAAATAATTTTGTATTAAGTAATTAGTTATAAAGATTATCTCTTGAAATCTTTCAAAATTCCTTTTCATTCATTCATAGACATCAACCAATATTTAACATTATAAAAAGATAAAAATATATTTAATTTCATAATATATAGAATAATGACTTATTCCAAATAGTTTTCATCCAAACTATTGAGGAAAAAAATTTAAAAACTCTCCATTGAGGCAAAATAATTGCATATACTTTTTCACATAAAATGAAAGTTGAAATTTAATGGAAAAGAATGTTATTTACAAACTCAGAAAAATGACGATAATTAATAATGTTAAAGAAACAGATATATATATTTTTTTCTGACTTACAGAATTAAAAAAAAATCTTAATAGGACATAGTTTATTTTTTTAATCTTTACATATGGATAATTGCAATGAAGACTTTTTAAGCATTTTTTCTGAAGTCAATGAAAATTTATTTTTCTGTAGCAGTAATTTTTATAATGTATTTTAAATGAAAATATATAGGAAACTTAAGTTAATATGAAAAGTATATATATATATATATATATATATATATATACATATTCTTAGACTGAAATATAGTTTATTATTTGAGCTTTAAATTAATTACAGGACGTTGTAAAGACAATTATTGGCTAAATCTATGCCTTTGTAAAAATCTAGGATGATAAATATTCAATATTTTTATTGAGTTTTAAATTTTTAAAGTTTTTACATATTGTTTAGATTTTATTTCTGTATTAATTTGTTATGAAACTCCACTGTTTTTATGTTTAAAAAATGTATTTTAAGATAAAATTTGATATCTTTAAATACTATTTTCTCAAATTATAAATTTTAGAAAATTTATATTATGAAAAGCATTATAAGTTAAAAACCAAAGTATTATTATTTTTGCAACTTTGTATGGTAACTTCTGTGTATTTGAAATTTCTGAATATTCCTCTGTAGAATAAGTAATCTCACTGTTTCCAAAGAATTTTCACTTTTTTTACTGTTTTATAATGAGAAAAAATTTGAATCTTTCATGTTATATGTCATTTGAACTTTGGAGAGAAAGGTTGAAAGAAATATAGCTTGTTCTTTAATTCATAAACTAAATATCATATTGTTTAATTTTTCTGCAAAATTCTGTTGATGTCTAGCGTTGAAAAAATAAATTTAATTTTGTCAGGTTTGGTAAAAAATGTAACGATATTTAATTTTAAAATTTTATACAGTTCAACGATTTTTAATCTAATACGTATCTGAAAGGTTGTATTCACATATGCATAGAAAGACACAAATATAAATTCTATAATTTGTATTAATATAGTATAAAAATTTATTCAGAATTTAATATCCAATTCGTGAACGGCAGCATAACTTTCTTCTTTAGTACTTTTAATAAAAAAATAGGTAAAAGTAAATAAATTGCGCGTCGCATTCTGAATAGTTTTTTCATAAATTTTCAAAATATAATATATGCAAGATGGTCAGAATTAAAACATCCCTATTCTGAACTCTCTATACAGCGAACTACTCAGTGTAAAGTCTCCAAAATTGTTCAACTTACTATTCAAGACATGGGGAAATGGATTAGGTGAAAAAAAAAATATAGTTGCAGAAACACCGATAGAGGGCGTTATATACCAGAAAATATGCTGAAAGGAAAAATAATGGCACAAAAAAATAAGCGCATGTGGTATGGAATATTTCCATTTAATTGCTATTGCTGTTGTAAAAAAAATGTAAAATAAGTGTAGAATCTTAACTGTTATTGTAATTGCAATTTCATATATAAGCATATAAAGCCATTGGTTTGCACTACTGTTCTAGGCATAAAAGGGGTTAAATCGGTAAAAATGTCATTCTTATCAGCAATACCTGTCACGCTGTCAACGTGCTTTGCTTGTGAGGTTGTCTTATGAAAACAAAGGAAATACTGAGCTTGACTTTGAGAGTTTCGTCAACTTAAGAATTTACACAAAGGACCATTACTTCCACAAGCTCTCACGAGAATGATCGCACGATTCGAGAAGATTGCAGATCTTTGAGTTCAGCCGGGTCAAGCCCAGTTATCAAATCGCCTCGCTTAGATGTTGTTGAAGATGTTGAGACTGCTATTGTTGAATAATCAATGAATAATGTTGTATTCTCTAGTAGTGTGCATGCAGTCTCACGGCACTTGGATCTTCCCTACAGTACAGTCCGGAGCATATTGAGAAAAACGGTGCATTTTTAACCTTATAAAATTCGTTACAATCTGCATTTGCTACTTATTAACTGGGAAACATTTGCATTGAAATTTCTGGCTAAAGTTGTAGTGGATGCATCGAAGCCATGGCAAATTTTATGGAATGATGAATCACATTTACATTTAAGTAGAACTGTTAACAACCATAACGGTCGCATTTCGGACATACTCGTACCTTCCAATATATTATATTTGCCAAGGGATTGTGCCTTATATTTTAATGATATTTATCATTCAAATATTCATATATTATCATAAAAACTCGATACAACAATTATACAACCCATAAAAAAATCTGAGATCATTAGTAAATAATAGAACTTACAATTACAAAACGAGTAAGATATAATCGAAATTTTTTTCATTGATTTCTTAATAATTCGAATAAAAATGAGCTATAATGTTGTAATAATAGTTCTAGGTATTATCATTTATTTGTATTTATAATACATGAAGATTCACTCAGTACTAAACTTAGACATTAGTGGATATGTATGAGCTTAAGGATTTTACATTTAAATCAGCAAAAGAGATAGAAACATTATTAACAATTTCAACATCACGCAATAAGAAAAAGATATCAGTTAATTTCATCTTATTTAGAAGGATTTATATTGATTTTGATTTTAAAAATTGCATTTTTTTCTCATTTACTAGAGAAATTATCTTGACAATTATTTAAGAGATAACTCTTTTCTGTGAAAAATTATATACAAAATACGAGTTGTTTAAATAAATATTACCTGGCAATATTAAAACTTCACAGAGATTTATAAATAGATTCCTATTTTCAGTAAATGCAATGGACTGCCTTAAAGGTGCAAGTCAAAATGTTATTAATTTAATAATTACTGAATTGTGCTTGGACATTGCACTAACATAAATCATTACTATCCTTATACTTATTCTTATTAAAGTTATCCTTATATTAACCAGCCAATTTATATTCACCAATTTCTTTTTCAATAATAATGATTTGATAATAAATTTTATTCAAATTATTATTCCTATTGTAATGTAAAATTAAAATAAAATTTTTATAACTAATAGTGAACCGATTTTGAATGAAAAAATGAATAAGTTGATAAAGTTGATAATTTAAGTTATATCTATAAATAACAAACTGGAAACCATTCCAGATGATTATAAACATTAGTATTTAATTTTAACTTTCCTTCCGTTTTCTCAAAGAGAACTTATTGAATGGTTGGTTACACATTAGTTAAATAATTTAAATTAATTAACATAAAAATTAATATATTTTTGAAACATTTCTTCTTTTACTGATTCATAGATATTTATTAATAATTATGTTACTCTCTCTTTTTGATAAAACACTTTTATTGTTGAATTTATTAAAATATCATAATTTTTCATTTATTTGCTGTTTTAAACTTTTCCTTGCTTTGTAACATTATGTAATAATTTCAATGCAGCGATAGAATTTTCAAATTAACCTCGATATATCTGTCCAAAATCTCTAAAATTTATTTTAAAAAAATTAAAAAAGAAATCTATAATTCTTCAATATTTCAACAAACAAATTATGATTAATGGATTTTTTTTAATTTGTCAACACAACAAATTTGTGAAGAAACAGAATTTCATTGTGTGAAGTTTTAGTTCTTCATTGCCAGAATCAATGAAAAAAATTCTTTCAATGCGTCTGATTAGAGCTTTTTGAAAATAAATCAATGAATATGTTTCTCTCATCCTAGTTTTAAATTAGAGAAGAAATATTTTAATTAGCAGCAGAAAAATTGAAAATGTTAATGAAAATAAAATAAAAGATTCAGAAAGTTTAGTTTCAATTTAAAAATTGTTTTCTGAAAAATGATACTTAAAAAAATATTTAAAAAACCGGCAATATATATCTTTACAAATTTCTTCTATACTTCTTTACAAATAACAAAACAAATTTCTTTAGAACAAACTTTATTTGCCTTCTCTGTCTGTGTTAAGATTTCTTTCCTTTGATCGTTAGAAACCATACTAAGGGGAAATACGTGCGAAAACAATAATCGGAAACAACATAAAACTTTTAAAAGAAAATTTCTACATTCAATTTCAAATTTCGGACTTTGAGGCAAATTTGGTCAGCATTGCGATTACCTGCAAGCCACACTACATAGCTGCAAGCATGTATTTTTAGTTTGCATATTTCCATCAGGCTGGCAGCCAGGTAACAAGCAAGCATTCCTTTTACAAATGTATACAGATGCTAGTTTATTTTTATGGATGTCCATTGCGCCAAAATATTTGAAGTATCGTTAATTTGAAATAAAAAATTTTATAAGTGTAATGGCTTGGAATAATTGCCGGTATTTTCTTAAGAAAACAATGTATACTTCTGTACTCTCATTTTCGTGGAGCCAGACTGATTAGGAATATGAACCTTGAGAAACATAATGACATTTCATTTTTCTTGAAATAAAATGATTATTGTTGATTATTTTCAATTCTTCACAATTTACGAATTGTGATAGGTTTTTTGAAATTTGTAATTGCTTGTCTTTATTTTTACAATAGTTCAATATCAATTAATTTTAAAACTAATATTTCACAGTAAATCTTGAGAAAACTTTATTACCAGTAACTTATACTACTATAATTAATAAAATATTATTTTGTGTTAATATATAACATTTTATAAATTTGTATATTTGGGATTTTTATTCTATAAAATGTAAAACGTTTTAAAAGATAAGACAAATTCTATAAACATAAATACTCTATTTTTTTCGTATTATCATAAAATTCAACCCGATTTCAGTGATTAGTTTTTAACTCTTTCTGCCTCTACAATCATCCAGCAGTTTGCAATAAGAATTTATTTATTTTTCTTTTGTTGCATTTCTCAGAAAGTTAGAAATAAAATGTACATCTATCGAATTAATGCAATTCCCTCTTTCGTTAAGTCTTTCACCACTAATGCTAATCAAATATTTTTCAGTTGCTATTGATATCACACGCTGCTGATAGTGTAGTAAAGCATATAAAAATAATAGGGGAATCAACATGAGTTAAACTATGAATATTTTATTTTAAAAGTGGTCATATAATTTCCACTATAGTTTAGAAAAAAAATAACTACAACTCCTAAAAATGAAACATACAGTCAAAGTCGCAACGCTTTTGAAAAACAGTTTATTTGTGTCACTTTTTCTTTATATGCGCAGTACTATTTTTCGAGATTTGGGGAGTAGGTATTATTTACTACTGCAGCATCTTGATCGATGAAAATTAATTAAGAATTGAAAGATAATCCATGAAAATTTTCCACATTCTTTGTTGATTAATACTATGAACAATACACCTTGAATACAACAAATGATCTTAAAATTTATTATAGACAAGAATAATATTCGTAAGTTATAGTTAAATTATAATAAGTATTATTTAATTATTATTATTATTTAATTTATAACTGATATTGTTAATACTAATTCCCAGAAATATTTATAAACAAGTTAATTTTTGTAAATTTTATTTAAGATAGAAATATTCTATGGAATGTTTCATTGTCGAAATGATCTCTTGTTAGCATATGAATAGTTGTTAATAAAAAAAGGGAAAATTCATTCATTCTACCTCTTTATGGTTGGTTGGTTGATGGAGTTTATTGGCGAAAGAACCATTTTTGATTAAACTGCGCCACACATAGGGTAAGATTTAATCCTATTTTAAAAATTTTAAAGTATTTTTCTAAATTGCATCATTTTCCTGAACTTGTCAACCTTTAAAATCTACAAAAAGTAATAGCATGGCAAAACGGAATTCAAGAGTTATTTAAGAGTCAAATAAAAAAGTAAAAGCCAATCATTTTTAAAAAGGTAAAAAGGTGGGGACGGGGAACTTTATGAAGAATATCTTTTAATTTGATTTGAGGAGAGTGAAAGTAGCAAATTCGTTCATTGTTAAATTATGGACATTCTATTAAAATGTGAAGAACCATCATAGAGCACTGACATATTGTACATCGGGTTGCGGGTTCCCCTAACAGCAAGTGTGGCCAATTCTTAATCTGGTAAGAATGGTATCAAATTTTCTACTAGACAAACAAGGGCAACAATCGATTAGATGTTTTATTGTTTTTAGTTTATTTGCCTCTGTAAGATCCCACTGGGTTTGCCATTTTAAATGCAAACTGGATTTAACGTGGTTTTTTATATCTTTTAATGGAATACGAGATTTCAATATACTGTTAGCAGATTTCGCTAGATTGTCTGCTAATTCATTTCCCGGTATAAAAAAGCGAAGGAAACCAGCAGAAAAGAACTTTGAACCTCTTGCAAGTGAGATTATCATGTAGTTCAAGCATGTTAAAAGTCAATGGATGAGAGAAACGGTGGAGTGATGTCAACGATTCCAAGACACTTTTTGAGTCTAAATAAATGATATAGTTACCAGGTGGACTATTTGCAATGTGAGATAATGCATGAAGGATGGCAGTGATTTCTGCAGTAAAAATAGAACATGAAGGGTGAAGTCTACCTCTTCATGTAATAGGAAAAAATGAGTCACCAATTCTAAACGGTTTTGAAAATTTTAGATAGTTTTGGATTGTACTTTATTTAATAAATTATATTATTATAATAAATTTTATAATCAGTTGCATTGAACTGGCATAATTGTTGTTTCTTGTGGCACTTGCCACGGACAAGCCCGCTGTTCAAAGACAGCCGATTTAAGCCTAAGGGGGAGCGCCTCTTGTTTTTTATCGTATAGCCAACTTGGGCCAAGAGCACGACTTCACTACTCACGCATTACTCATTCGCTTGCACAACCCCTTTTTACAGGAAGGCACATTCACACATCTCACAGATGGAACAGGAAGAACAACCATGCTCAAACCGGGAGTCGAACCCGGGACGCCCAGACCGCGTGGAAGATGCACTACCCCTATGCCAGGACGCTGGCGAACTGACATTTCATATGCCATCTTTTTGCAATATTAAGTGTAAAATATCAAATAATATTTTATAACTGTTGTGCCAGAAATTAATTTTTATTTGTAATCCATGTGACCTCAATGAATATAAAAAAATCATATAACAAACTTTTAAATTTGAACAAGATTATGTCTTTCCAGAAAAAAAAATCTTCATTGATCAAAACATTAAACTGATAAAATGATTGTAAAACACATGAATATATTTTAACATATATTCCTGTAAAATGGAAGAATTAAATATAACCTAATAATATATTTTATATTCGAAGCGTTATCTCTAAATTGAAAATATTCTCTTTGCTATTTGTATACCAATTCTGTATTTATACCTAATATAATGTGGCACCATCATATTGCAAAAGCATTTTAATTTTATGAACAATTTTCTGAAAAAAAACTAACTTTTTCAAATAGCAGACAAAGAAATATTCAGAGAAAAAAATGCTGGCTTAAACTAAAGAAATATCAGACGGAATATATTCATTTCCCCAAAATTCCTCAGAAAGAATTCGCAAAGATTTAGCTGCCAGAAAATACATCTGCTCTCCCAGGGAGTGGTCTATTCTTTCCATTATTGCTGTTTCAGCGCTGATAGCAGTGTTTTCTGTTCTTTCTTCATTTGGCAAAGCCAAGAAGCACGACGGGTGAGCATTAAAGGGGAAACCCGGCTTACGTGTTCCGCAAGCAAATATGCTGTTGCTTGCACTGTTTACGGTAGAGGGTTATGCAAGGAGCGGATAAACCCTTAAGGATTTTTTTCTTTACCTCATCAATGCTTATGTAAGCTATTTGCGTTGACTTATTTTGTATGTTATTGGGCTGTAAAGCATGACGGAATCTCTTTCCGAATGCTGTTGAAAAATTATTGCCATCTCTTTAAATAAAAAAAAAACCCTTTGGTATTCAATTTATATTTCTTTCATTTAATTGTTTGCCTTTTTCTCGTTTATGATATAGTTTTTGAATGATAAAACCGGGAACTGTCAATAACTATCTTTCATAATGATTCAAATCAGATTGAAATGCATTTTTATGACAATGATAAGAAATGTTATTTACAGAAAATGTCTACAGTTGATTCTGTGATTTCTGTGATGAAAAATGTTTGTTACTTCAAAAATATTCTTTATGGCCATAAAATGCATATTGTGAACTCTCTTAGCATTTTAAATAAATAAATTTTAATACATTCATAATACATGCTGTGTCATAACCTATTCATCTGAGAAAAGATTTGAATGTATTTGAAGACTCACTTCCTCAAAATAAATTAAAGGTATTATTTTCAGGTATGCATCATAAGGTACATTTCAAAAAAATCATTCACTTTTATTTTAATTATTCGCTTTTTAATTAAACTCGCGGTATCTCTGAGAGTTGTGAGTATCTTAAATGCATCAATTCGGCTTATAACTTTTGGGTGGTGAAATACAGAATTGTGTCATTTTAAGTCTAAAAATGCTCCTAAATACTTTAGTATCCCCCTCCCCTCCTTGAATAAGAAGTCTCAAGTAAGATTGTTATTCTTAGCGTCCTGGTGGATAAAAATGTGAAGTATGTTAGCAGTTAATTTGAAATGTGTTAGAAGCTATCACCTAGCAAAGATAAGATGTGTCTTCTGGAGTTGTGTGGTTCTAATCATTCAATTTGTCTTACTGTCTTCGGGTGGTGAACTTTATGTTACATTTTTAGTAAAAAAAGTATGTTATTTTTGGATCACGTGATCAGGACTAGCCTTGAGATCCATACATATATTGATTTTTTTTGCATAAGGAAAATATTAGTACTATAAGTGGAGAAAACTGACAATGGTACTTTCTATTCTAATGATTTGGAGGGAATTAAGTAATCATATAAGTAATTGCTACATTTACATGGTACATATTCTTCATATGGAATAAAATTTACACAATACATTAATCAAATAAACCATTCGCTATGCAATCAATGCCTTATTCTTGAAATGCCAAATAAAATTTATATTAATCTGCAAAGAGATGAAGAATAAATTCCATGCAATATTTCACAGTTTTCAAGTCCAGTGATATACTATATAAAATAGATGCAATTTCAGTAACACGTCTTTTGTCTCTAGAAAGTATAATTATTTTTCTAAAATTTAGAGTTGCGCATATCTGAAGCAGAATTGTTTGTAACGAGACTTGCCGAATGGGTCTTGACTAAAACTTTGTATTTTAAAAATGAAACAATCACCTTAAAAAAAATATAATTTAAAAGTGATCTGGAGAATTCACAAATCTACCAGAAGTGCAAATAAAAATAGTCTACTATCTCTTATACACATTAAGATTTCATAAAACCTTTTGTGAAATACGTACGTAAGAGTGAATCTGACTTCAAATAATTTAATAAATAATCCTTAAATTAAAAAAATTAAATTAAAAAGGAAATTAACCGTAATGAGAAAGAAGCATAAACTTACATTCGCATTTTGTCAAGGATTTTTTTTTTTTGAAAAAGGAAATCAAAGGAACAGGATAAATTAATGATGGCCATGTTGTTTACACACAAAAATTTGGTTATGCTGTACTCTAAAGTGCACTTCTTGTTATCCCATAAGTATTGTATTCTGAAGCATTCTTTTACACGTATGCATATTTTTTTTATTAAATAAATCTTCTCGTAGTAAAAAATATGTCATTATTTTTTTTTCTATGAAAACAATTGCCTGATCAGAAATGAATGAAGTCATTGCTTTCATAAGTGCATGGTGAAACCTGGAGGAAATACAGTACTGGCAATCGGTGAAATACAGTAGTGGTATACTATACTACTCAGTAATGCAATGATTTTTTTTATTATTAATAAGAAAAAGGAAAAGGTAATCCATACAACCCATAACATGGGCTAAACAGATATATGTGCTTATTACCATAACCTTAAGTAGATCTCCGACTCTCTCTTCATGCACACGGAAATATCTGAATGACCAGACTGCCGTAACAGCAATACTGATGGAAACGGTGGTTCTTGCTACACCGGTACAACATTTCCCTTAAGAAGTACGTCTCTCCATCGATGAGAAGCAACCGACTGACCACATTTTCTTTAAAACCAGGGTGGCAAGAACCAACATCTTACTGAAAGCTTCTCATCTTCCTTTTTGAGATGAACCTAATTAAAGATGTGTTTATTAAAACATTGATTTACAATCCAAATGCAAATATCTTAGAAGCAGGAGATAATTTTTAATTTCTATTCTTACATTTATTACAAGACGCACAATAGGCAATAAATAAATATCTCCAAAAAAGAAAATTTCCTTGAACACTTTTAGTTCTGAAAAAAAAATATCAATGGATTTCTTTAAGAATTTCTTATTTTATATTTTGTTATTTTAATTTAAAAGAAGGTTGTTCATAAAATAATTTTTAAATAGTATTTTTCGTGTTTTATTATTTAAGGAATTCTGTAGTTTATATTTCACTAATTTGCACACAAAAACAGGTAAATGAAATTCAAGTTTAAGTGCAAAGTCACTTTAGGAAACAATCTATTTTATTTTATTGTTTACCCATTAAAATTATAATCAATTTTATAAACAGCTTAATAAAAAAATGATAAAAAAAGCATGAAAAGTGTTATGATACGAAATTTTGCTTATTCATATCAAACAACATTCATTTAATGACAATTTTCTTCTCTTAATTAATCATGAAAGAGAAAGTAGAAAAAATATTAATACTCATGAGCAATCCCCCCCCCCCCCCCTGCGTATCCGAATTAGGCGTAAAATCTGTGGAAAGAAGCATAAAAAGAATGCAAAATGTTTTAAATAAAATAAAAACATACACGCATGAAGTCAGTCTGAATTCAAAATTTCAAAACGATTCCATTAGATCTATATTTAATAGCAAGAATATGAAATTTTCTAAAACAACTTTTGATAAAAAAAAATCATTATTAACTTCAAAATAATTTACTGTAATCCAAAATTTTATTCACAGAAATAAGTTCAAAAATTTCTTTCCATACCAGACGCCCCAAGAAAAATTTAATCTTTGAACAAACTTATCTATGAAGAAAATCTTAATTTTTTTTGTCTTCTTTCTCTTTTCTTAGAATGTCTTTTTTATTATGACTGGCAGCTACGCTTCCTAGAAAATACAGGTGGAATTTTTTCTATTGCAAGAAAACTTTCTTAGGGTACATAAAAGCGCGAAAAAATATGCTATTTCATTATTTATAAGCGAGTTAGAAATAGTAATTCTTTCTGCAAATAAATATTTTTTTAAATGAATTTTTTAAAATATTTTTAATAGACTGAAGTTTAGAAATTTTTTTTTTGTAATTCATTTTTTAAAGAAGAAATTTTAATTCGATAGCAGATATATCCATCTTCTTGTACTACGAATAACTGATTTTCTTGATATGAATTTTTTTTTCAAATTTCTTTTATGTTTGCAACCATAAATTCATTTGAATATTGTAATTTTTCGAAAATATTTATAAAAACATAATTGTAAAAAATGAAATCTAATTTAAACGAAAATAAGCACATTCATTCTTTTTCCATTACTATATTTGTATATCCCAAAAACTGATATTTTGAATAAATTTAGAAATTATTTGTTATACTTTAAATGCACAAGTAAATGGGATTCTGACTAAATTATGTATCCATGATAATACTTAAAATTTATGAATATAAAGAATTAAAAATATTTTCAGATTTGTACTTCTTTTCGGCAATTTAATTCCTTTTCTATTTTCTTTGAACTCAAAAAAAATCATTGCATTCTTGTAAGAGTTTGACTATGAATCCTCAAAAATTTGAGACAAAAAAAATTGAAAGCAATTTTATTTCAACTTTGGTAAAATATATGAAAGGAAGTAATATATTTTATTTTCTGAATTCAAATTATAAATAATCAATTAGCATGAATCTGCACAGGCTTTTACCGGTAGGTATTCTTCCTAATCTTAAAGGGGTGAAGTCATTATCATGTAACAGGTAACGATTCGAAATAATTTTAAAATTCATTGTCTATTTTTTTATGAAAAAATAATTAGACAGTAAAGTAAAACGTATTCAAGCAAGTAGCTCAAAGTAAGCAAGTTTGCCAAGCAAGTAATTTCAACTGAACAAATTACTAAACAAGTATTTGATTTCAAACAAATTTATTAAATAAAGTAGTTTGCAGAGAACAAGATTATCAAGCCAGTTACTTACAAAAAAACAAGAAGTAAATATGCATACTATTTGACTATAACGATTAGACTTCTTTTTATATGGAAACAAAATGAAGTGAATTATTTAAATTTAAATTTTTTTTCCGAGCTTCCAAAAATTTCTTCAAGAAAACAAGACTCCTCTATTCCACCATCTATTACCGCTAGAAACAAGAAATATATTGTGAATTCTACAAAGTTTTTATATTATTACATTTTATTAAAAACTTTGAGGTATGAGCGATTTTTTTTCAAATTATTTGAATGTATTTTGAGTTCATTTTCCAGCTTATTTGTCGATTTCTTTGAGTTATTTTAACTATCTTCATTGAAGTATACGAAATGAATATTAATGAACTTTTGATGTCTATTGTCCAAAGCACTAAGTCTAGTCTTTCTAGTCCTAGTCTTTGACATGCTGCCATTTCTAATGCCACAATTTTTACTTCATTTTCTTTATATAACATATATACAATATAATTATAAGTGTTTTTACTTTTAAGTTATATGTTTTATGTTATAAAGATATACTATTTAAAAAAAGTGAGGAATATTTGTCAAAAAATATTTTCTTTGTTCCAAAAAGAAAATTACCTCTCGTTATTATCTGAATAATATACTATGAAGAAATTATGTATAAGAAATATATAATGAATATCTATAAGAATTATATACTAGAAAGACTTCTAAAAAGTAAGTTTTATTATCAATCCGTTAGTAGCAGATATCTCTTAGATCACTGAAAAAAATATTAAGTTCATTAAGCAAATTAATTGTATTTTATTTTGAGCCCTTTGCTTGATTAAAAAATGCATTCAATATTCTCAAAAATTTCTTTAAGAAAATAAGATGATTTATAAATATTATGACAGCAAATGGTTAATACTCAGTAATATAATATATATATATATATAAATATTAAATTTTATGAACACCTTGATAGAAGTAAAGAATTTCTCACATGGTATATTTGTCCATTCCTAATGGTCTGAATACGTAATTCGATTTCACAAATTGTTGAGCATAAAGTAGCAACTTCTATATTTTATTTAGATGTAGAATTTCAATTTTATAACATTTAATGCAAAGTATACATTTAATGGGTATACATTTTCGAGAAATCGCAAATGCTTGTCTGAAATCTCGGAAATTAATATTAGAGCTATTAATAAATTATCACAGAAAATAAAAATGATGTAATTTTATAGCATATCAGGAGAAGTTATCATTTGTATGAATGTATTGTTTATATTCGATATGGCAAGAGTATTTAAAAGATAATCGATACTGTTTTTTTAGATTTATCGGTTATTAGCCTAAATCTATCTACTGGAAATAAACACTAAAATAATTCTTATAAACCATTTCCTATTTTAAATTTTTCAAAAATTCTATTTGAAAATTTTTGGAAGAATTTTGTATATGATTAACAACCGTTTAAATTAATTATTCTAGAAAGAGTAGTAAAAGGAAAACATATTTTAATTTTAAAATATCTAGATGTTTCTAAAATAAATGTTAAGTTAATCGTATTAATTAAAAATTCATTCTTGTGTTAATATTTTAATATAATTTTTGAAAAACTGGAAAGAAAGTATATTAAATAATTCGTAAAAAAATCAGTAAATATAAAGTTACTATATAAAATGTGAACAGGGCTCTTTATTTAAACTGCCTTATCTCACTTCTGTAAATAGTCTAATATTGTAAAAATCGAAATGTGTAACTGTGTAATCTTAAAAAAATTAATTGTTTGTTTAATTCGGTTATTATTATTCATTTTTCAAAGTTCATTTATCCCTTAGACACCATCCTACATATATAATGATAAAACGATTGCTATTTTTTATGTTTATAATTTTCTGATGCTAGAAAAATAAAATACCACTTAAATCAGAAATAAAAGATAACGAAATACCCTAGAAAGAAAGTAAAGAAGAAAATCTTAGAACACTTTTAAGAAAGATTTGGAAATTTTCTCATAATAATTTACAAATTACGGAAGAATAAAAGAAATATGTTTTTAAAAATTTGAAAAATTATGTTATTTAACTCACAAGAAGAGACAGTTTCAAGACTCCGACTTATATATATATTTTGAAACACTGCATAAAATGTCAGCCGAAAGAAGTAAGGACAATGGCTACATTAAAATATAAGGAATGAGAAAATCTTATAAAATGGAAAAGCCTTTGGCACACAGAAATTACTTTGGGAAAGAAAGGAAATGGAACTGTTGCGAATCATAAAATGTATGAAAATGAATTTTTCAAAAATAAACTGTCAAAAATGAACTGCCTCTAATAAATACATATTCAGAATACATAAAATGAATAACAATTTATATATAAAATGAAAATTTTCTAAGGACGAACAAATTCGAATATTCAAACATATATGCCAAATAGTACAAGAAACATTGAAAAAATAAATTTGAAAGATTCATAGCCGAATTACTTTGAATTCTACATCCCCAAATTAGCTTATGGCTCAGCATATATTATCTATGGATCCATATAAGCTGTTAAGTAGCTAAATAAAATATAATATAAGTCGTTTTTTTTAAATATTTTACTTCATTTCTGGAAGTAAACACTAATTATGCTTGAATGCATATGTATTGTAATAAGTATAAAAAGTTAAAAATTGTTCCTTTTACATTGTAATTTAGAACAACGGCGAAACTAATTTCATTATTCATTCCTTATAACTTAACAAAGCATCCTTTGTATTCCAGAAATATTAATAATTTGTGATTCTCGTGTAAAAAATCTCTTTGTGTCTAACTATTCGGAATCATGTTTATAAAAGTTAGATTTGGCTCATAAATGTCGGTTATATTTTTTTTATTTCTCTTCATTTTCATAGAAAGGAAAACATAGTATCTTGCATAACTCTGTAATAATTGTCCAAAATCGCATTTATCTTTGAGAAGCGTTAATATATCTTCTGTAAGCGAAAAGAAACTAAGAAAACTACATGAAGCAAAACACGATAAAAATATTTATTTCTAAATTTATAAAGCATCCTAGGAAAAACTAAAACAATTTCGTTTAAAAAAACATTGAACCAAATATATGTGCTGTATAAACCATCTTCTTGAAAAATAATGAAGCTAATGATTACATATCAATCAAATTGAATAAACTGTCCATCGCTAAAAAAATGAATGAAAAAATTTAAGCCAAATTGTTTTAAAATATAAAAATATCGCTAAAACAAATAACTTTTGTTTTGGGAACAGTATTTATTTCGCATTTTCAAAGGAAAGAAAAAAAATTGTATATAATATTACGGAGAAATCAAAAAAGTATGTACAAGTTAATCCTGAAGTCTAAATTAAATTTTAAACAATAAAATTGAAAAAATGAAACTTTTAAATGAAACAAATTATTTAAATGATTTAATCAAATAGAAATATTTTTTTCTTCACACCTCTCCAATTCCATTTTCATAAGTGAGTATTGATAGAAAGTTGCTAAAACACCTTTAAAAAAGCATATTCGCTCTAAAAGCAATCATTTTACATAAGGAAAATACAAAAATATAATTAATTTTCATTATTCATAGAAGAATAAACTATCATAAATACTCCATGAACAAATAAGAAAACCACATTTAATGAAGGTTTCATGAGTCTCAATCGTGATTATTTTTTTCCTTAATGAAGTTTCAAATTAAAAAAAGTATTAATTTTATAATTTTTTTAATAAATACATGCATAATTAATATTATAAAACCGTGATTTCTCAATTTTTGTTACATTAACTACCCAATGCAAAAACTTCTTTAATAACATTTTTTTTAATGTGTATATGAGAAATTTTACCACTAAAAATGTTATAATGATTCTCTGAAGTAAAAATATTGAAATAAATTTTGCAATATGTTTTAAATGAAAATGCCTTAAAAGCGAAGGCAAATAACATATTCATGATTCTAATAACTTTAAATAGAATATTTAGAAAGAAGAAAAGCTGTTTTTTTTCTTTCCGAATTTAAAATAAATTTAATCATTAAATAAAAATATGCTTTTGAAACAAGTGTGTGTGTATGACAATCTTGCAGAAATTTAAATGGTTTCCAATGTTAGTTTTTTTTTTGAAAATTTCAAATTTATTTAATACTTTAGTAATGTGTCTCAATTATTTAAAGAACAAATTTAAGCGGCGTAATTTAAAATTATTTGAATCAAAACTAACGCCAAAATTATAACATTATTTTTAAATAATGTCTAGAAAAATTAAATTCTCATTATTAAAATGAGTCTGAAATGATTCACAGGAAGTTAAAATGCCATTGCTTTAGTTGGCGTAAAAATATTAATTTAATATAATGGTAATTCATACATACTTCTTAACACATTTTTAACATTTTTTTAATGTTTGTTTGTGCGAAATTTATAATCTATTCATACGCGAATTTTAATTCATTAGCATATTACCTTAGAAAAACCAATTTAATTTAATTTACAATTAGCAGTCCATTATTAGAATAAAAGTGGTTGCATACAATTGGGATAATATTACTTAAAATATAAGGAATCTAGTTCCGAGTTTTCTAACACATTTTCTAATAACTAGATATTTTAATAACATATTTTCTTCAAGAAATTCACAGAATTTCACGAAACAAAGACTTATGATAAATCAATGTGAAATTTTCATCATAATCCGATTTTCCTCCATAGTGCACCCATTTCAGCTTCTCTATATGCTGAATATCATTATTCATATATTTGTGTATGTAACTCAGTAATTTTCTGGAAAATGCCTTTTTATTAAGGGATATAACATATTTGGAAATATTGTATAAAATTAAAATATTCTGAGTAGGATTAAATTAATTAAGTTTCGTATTTGTCACATGCATTTTATTTTTATAAATAAAAATAATATTACTCTCAATAATAATATTCCTTTGAGAGTCAGGATATTATTAATATTGAATTCATAAAATGATTATTTAAATCTCGCATTACATTCGATATCTGTGTTTCCTTTCGTTGCAATATTATTTTATAAATTTAACGTTGTCATATTGGAAATTTTGATTTAATAAATGATCTAAAGTCCTGTAAACTGATGTCATTTAATTTTTCTTTCAATTGTTAGACATTTGTAATCTGTGTGACAATAATTCAATCATATATAACCGTTAATTTTTATCCGTTTTTTTTTCTTTATTTTTATTGTTTTCTCTCGCACCCGTTACTCTTAATAGCGGTCTGATATTCAGAGTTAAACGATCATATAGATTTTAAAATGCATATTAGATAATACATTTCACTGAAATTTCTGTTGATACTTATCGAGCATGTTGAATTACTTTAGCAGTAAACATAATTGTTTGCTTTTTTTTGACAAAATGATCATCAACTTTTTTGTTAATGCAGACAAAGGATATCAATGTGGAACGTAATAATAATTAAATTGTCCATAAAAAATTACCTAGAAAAGCTTGCTACATATAATTTAGTTAAGATGGATGGAAACTATAGTATATAACATAGTATATAATTTTTTAATTCTTAATTCAATCGGGCAATGTCAACAAATTTATTGAAACTGAAAGTTGATTAATCATGAATATACTCAAGAATTTAAATTACTCAAATTATGTAAAGAAATAAGACTTTGGGCCAATAAATGAATGACCAACATAGATCATACAATTACTCTTATAGGGAATAGTAACATGGAAATTGTTTTCATTCCACATATTCCTCTTATCCCAATTGCTACTCGAATTCTAAAGCAATTTCGTGTTAGTTTTACTTTTGAAATAACTTTCAATAAGACAGAAAAGAAGAAGGCAGTAAAAAGTTCTACTTTTCTCCCATGGCCAATGAATGATTCACTGTATACTGAAGAATGGGAATTCCAAGGAATCGTGGCATATATGCAAGAAACGGTGAAACTAAAATTGTCGTTTATCCGAAAGCTTATTAGTAGTAAGTCATGTCATTGACTCTCCGACCCGCCCGAAGGCAACCGGATAAAAATATTGAATGACCTTACCGCCGCAACAGCAACACTGGTGGGAACTGCTGTTGAATCCTAAGGGCCATCTCCAGCCACGGTACAACCCTTCTCGAATTGAAGTACGTCCCGTCATCGATGGGAGGAGCCAAATCCCCCACCTTTTTGTGTACCCTCCAGTATGGCGAGATCCAACCCCCATACCGGAAGCATCGTATCCTCATTTCGAGGTGCTCGGGATTTGCTTATTAGTAGTAATTAGCTAAGTATTACAGAATAAGTTTAATGGCTCCAATATCTGTTTAGATGTTGGAAAAATATCTATAAAATTATATGAAGTGCAACTATATATGTTGATCGCTTTACTCTAATTCACATAGAAGCGATAAACACGAGCGGAGTCTTGGACACCACGGGTATAATAGTTAATAATGAATAACATTTACGTTAATTCTTCTACAAAGACAAAGTAAAAATTTGTTATATAAATAATTAAAAAATTAATAAGCATTGCTTCTTTTCAGTTCCTAAATTTAAATGCTTTTATCTTTTCACTCCAACACATACAATTTTGCTATATGTAACATTTCACAGATAACTGTATTGCCTTGTTAAGACAGAATTATTTTTATTAACGAACACCTCTTTCCAATAGCAGAATCAAATACCTTGTCAGTATTGATTAATTTTAATTATTACAAGCTTAGATAGTTTTAGTTAAGTAATTGAAATATTTTATCTAAATCATTATTGAATATCGCACAATTTCTTCCCATTTCTTTGACTAAAAGAAAAGTTACCCTTTCATAGCTTTTTATTCATTTTTTTCTCCTTCTTCTTCAGCTCCAGTGCATGTCTTGAGAACTTACTAAAAGTTAAAATATGCATTATGTTAAATAATACTTCAATAATCATCTGTGAATTAAAAATATCCACAAATATCTAACTCGATTTTATCTTATCGCTTGTTTAATATTATTAAGTGCCCTATCATAACTTTAAATCACGCCTTGCCGTTTCTTTTCAAACAAGCAAGAAAACAAAATCATTGTTATTCATAAACCAACTAGCATATTCAAAAACACTAAATCAAAGAAAATAATTTAACATGCCAAAGGACGCATTTCCTCTCATCCAATTACCTTCGCCTTTTGATCTCCATGTTTAGACAGCGCCTGAAATATGCATCTTGATTAATTGTACTCCAACTACGTAATTGCACTTAACTCCTGTTTTCTCCCTAAGTGCGACCGAGTGGGGGTCAAAGTAGCCACATCACGTATTCTCGTGCACATCCACCTACTTTAGGTGCAGTCGAGAAAGAGGATTTAAATGACATCGTTGAGATAATCTGAAGAGTTTGCCCTTATGTTTCTGTGATGCGAGCACGTTCGGTTTTGAAATGCTTGAAAAATCTGGCGGGGAAAATTTTGGATAGGTACTTAAAACATTATGCAGATTTAACGTGATGGAAATAACAAGCGAGTTGTTTTTGGTTATTTTTTTAAAAAAAATTATATATTTACACTCGTGTTTTAAATTTCAGCTACAAAATTAATGCTAATTAGACTTGAGATTCCTGCTTTCATTTATGCTAATGCAGATGTTAATTAAGAAATGAGTACTAACTTTATCCAATGTGCAGTCTTTATCTAACTTTATCCAATGTGCAGATGATTTTAAAAAACGAAATGATAATTTTTATATCGAAAAATGGAATGCTAAGAATTTAAAGAAAGAAAATAAAATTAGATTTGGGATTGTATATTTACTTTGATATATTTATCTCATAGTAGCCATTATCAGAGATCAGAGGTTCACTCACAATATTAATATTATCTATTCAATGATATAAATAGTGAAGATCCAGATTAATTTCTAGAAGGAATTTCTGGCATTGTTACTTTGAAAATATTCCTCTCATTTTACCTGCTTGGTGATATTTTCGAACTTATGGAAAATTGCATTCATTCATATTTAAACATCATAGATTATTTTTAAATTCTGATATTGGCTTACAACGGATTTTTAATTTTAATTAAATTTTTAAAATAAAAAAAAGCTTTATCGGCTTACACACGGAACGGCCTATACTCTTAAACAATTGGGATAGTTATGGTTACAAAATAAAGGACTATAGCTTATGAATTCCTCAACCATAAGGAAATTTCAATACATTTCGTACCTTGTAGTATATATTGCTTTATTATTTGTATTTCACTTTATTATTATATCTGTTATTTATCAATATTAGAATATTTTTTTGGAAGTAAGCTTGTATGAACAAATAGCAAATTCATAAAATCTAAATGAGTGTTTGAAAAATACTGCCTGTCAAAAATCACCCAGATTCTTTGATGATTATTTTTATAGGTTTGTCATTTATAACATATAAACGGTCACAAATATTTCCCGATTTATAATAATCTTTTTAACTCACAAATTTAAAATTCAAATTTTAATTTATTATTTAAATGTCTATATTATGAGTTCCTTGATCAGACAATGTGTCAGAAGTCTATACAAAATAAATTAATAAATAGTTATTTGAACATCGAATAAAAAATATTGATTTTGAAACAGGTTTATAAACGAATTAAGTGTCAATTTTTGAAGACGATTTCTAATTAAAATAATCAATTTAATATATAATGCAAATTTTTATTCACATATTTATGATAAAAGGGATATTGAAAATATTTAAACAATTTAATTCATTCCAAAATAATAGTAAAACTTTTTTTCCCTCAGAAATGAAATAATGATGCAGGAGAAAATATTTTTTTTATTATTCTGTATTTATATATTTACACACACACTTTTGGGGTGGTGGAGAGGCTAAGGTATACTGATGCCCTTTCAAATTCAATTTAATGTCATTTAAAGGCCAATGTAATAAAACAAAATGGATTAATATTTTCTAAATATAATCTATTAACAAAGAGAAAGATCAGTTTTAAAATTTAAAGTCATATTTTTAATCTTTTTCTTCTGATGGGTGAGCAAAATTAATCTTCACATGCAATTCAATGTGTGAATAAATTTATATTTTAGATTGATAATTTCATTTAATTTTTAAAAATAAAGGCTACACAGTTTAAAAAAATCGGATCAATTTTGTGTTACTGATATATTTTAATATGATTGAAAAACTTAAATTTCAAATTCATACTAATCTAATTTTCTTTAAAGATAAGAAAAATTTTTTAACATATTTCAAATAGAAATGGCTTTTATAAGTTTTCTCATTACTTGCTGATTTTATTACATAAAAAAATATATTAATTTACTGCAGTTATTATAATAAATGGAGTTTCTTGTGCAGATCTCAAAATATATATTTAATATAACTTACATTTTAATTATTGCCTTTTATTTATAATAATCAGTCTTTTCAGAAAAATTCTATTCTTCAAATAGTTTTTAATTTAGAACTGTAAAGAATTTCTTGGCATTATGAATTCTGAACAAAATATCACGTGAAAATATTTAATTTTGAAATCGTTTAATTAAAAAAAATTGTGCCTTGAAACCATTGGAAATTAATTACTATAATTTATTTTAAATAAATAGTTTTTTTCTTTTTATTTGCTTTTTATTTGTTCTCCGATTCCAATTATTTTATTTCATTTCAATGTAAAGTTCTAAACATAATATACAAAGTTTACAACAATCAATTGGGAAATACAATAAAATTCATTTTTCTGTAATGCGAAAATTTATTTTCATCAATAAAAATTCTTTGTTCTATGAATAATCAACATACTATATCAAGTATTCTGAAACTCAGAAATCGAATTAAAAAAAATTCAGATTGATATCAATTATTGTGAAATAAAGTTTTCTTGTCAAAAAAATTTTCCCCAAAAGTATTCGCAATGACTCAGCAACGAGCAAGAACATCGGTGTGCCAAGGGACTGGACTATTCGTCCTGTTTTTGCTGTTTCAGAGCTAATAGCAATGCTTCCTATGTTTTCTCCATCGAACCAAGCCAGCAAGTACGACAGCGAACATTAAAGAAGAAACCATGCTGACGTGTTCAGCAAGCATATATGCTGTAGCCTGCAATGTTTACAGTATAAAGTTGTGCAAGAAAAGGAAATTCTTTTTAGAATTCCTTTCTGTCTCATCAATGCTTACGTAAGCTATTTGCGTAGACTTACTCTCTTAAAATTATATAGCTATGTTGCTATAAAGTATTGTCTTTCTATTGCCATATTAGCACTGAAGCATGCTGGGAAACACATCAGTCATTTCTTTTCATATCATCAGTCATTTCCTTTATTTCCTTTTTTTTTTTAATGGTTTGTCAGAAGAAAATTTCAGTGGAAAATGTATTATATTTTTTTGGAAGTTCGGTAGCTTTATGTGTTTCTTTCACGACTTAAACTATTTAAACATATTTTAATTCTATTAAATATCATGCATATGTACCTTTAGATAAATTTATAATCTTTTTTATGTGGATGAATTTAATACGGAATTATATTTTCTAATAACATGTCTTGTTTGTTCATAACAAATAATTTTCTTTGGAAAAAAAAGTTTTTAGCTTCCAGAAATTTAATTTAAGTACGGAGAACAATAACTAGGGAAAATTTTGCTATCATTCATCAATAATTATTGAATAATCTGTAAGAATTAATATTAATACATACTTATTTAGAAAACAAACGAAGCAGCAAATACATTTTTAGAAACTAATAAAAAAAATATTACTGAAAGCAAAAAAAAAAAAAAAAATCTGAAAATATCAAGAAACTGTTACAGAAACTAACCTCTTCAGTAACAGAATAAATGAAAAAATTATTTTAAATCTGATTTTAATTTTAGTTTGAACTATCATTATGATACACACAGAAGTATTGCTTCATAAAAATTTAATAACTGCAGTAATTTCTTCAATTATTAAACATATAGAAATAAATTACTATTTTCTGATTATTAAATAATTTAATAAATCGAAAGTTGTCAAAAATAGCAATGTCTCATACATTTAACAACACTGCGACGTATCAGTAATTTATATAAAATAACACAACTTATTTGAAAATAAATAAATAAATTGTTTGAAAATAAATAAATAAATATAAATTTTAAAGCCCAAATGAAATTAATTTATGTGGTACGGTGTGAATTTTACTTTTTGATATATAACAAATAATTCATGTCAATTCTTCAAAACAACAGTGTATAAACATCTAGAAATATCTTCAAAAATATGTTTAAAATGTTTACTCTTTTAATTTATAATAATAAAATTTCCTATACTTTGTAAAAATATTCTTCTGGACAGTAAGTATATTGAACATTATTATAATTTTGGTATTTTATAACATGTTTAAGTGAAACGAATCAAACATTAAGAAGAAATAATCAAAAATCAATTACTGGCAAGCAAGTGATGAAAATTGATATATTGAGAGAAAATATTAATAATAGTAATAGTAATAAATGTTAGTATTTATTAAAGTTAATATTTAAAAAACCATTATTTTTTCAATTAATATTATCATGATAAATTATTCCATTAAGTGTAATTTAAAAAAAAATCATGCTTTGAAGATACAAATATACAAAATTTATCAAAATTCTTAATTATTAGATGCCATATCGATACTTTCTTATATAAATATGTCATTATTTAGGTAAGTGAGAGAAGAAATATCAATTTTCTCAGCGTATTGCAATGAGTAAGCAATGAACTTCTGTTTAAAATGCATAATTCAATTTCAATTAAATTACTTTGTTTATAATTTACCATTTTTGGAACGAATTAATACTTAGCAATAATATTCCAACTCCAAAAAACTAACTTTTAGGAATTGTATTTATTTGGAATGAAAGATATTCTCAAATCAATGAAGAATAAACTAACCAAGTAAAATAATTTATTTATTTATTTTCTTACAGTAAAAGGAAATTATGTTTCTCGTTTGTAAAATATCTTGCTAATAATTCGAAGAGGTAATTTCATCAGAAATGCTTTTGTAAAGAAAAAGAAAACTGAATTAATTGGGGAAAAGCTATTTATTTCTTAAGTCTAAAATTAAACATGCTACTACATATATTGTTTATTTTTTAGACATCAGTATTATTACACAAAGAAATCAGACACAACACCGAAACTCCTTTACTTTTATTCTAGTTCAATGCGAATATTTATCTTTTACTATTTCTTTAATTTATTAAAGATATAATTTGCTTAATTATATTTCTATATTTCATATTTAATTACACTTTTAACTATTAATGTTTGGAGTGAAGAAAATCTAACTTATTCTATTTCAGTGTTTTCCTTTTATTTATGTGGAATGAAACAAAATTCACGTAATGTCAGTTAGTAATTGAAATGAAACGTAAAAATAACCGGATAAAGAATTCTTTATCTTCATCATGTAAATTTTAATAAGGGTTCAATTTGTTATTTTTATTTCAACTTTTATCTATTAAAGGATATCCCTTATTCTGTTTTCTTTATTGAATTAATTATTTGTATATACTATATAATGTATTTCATAGAAATGTAAAGCAATCTTCTCTAAAGTGATGTGCAGCTATTCATTTTTAATTTTATACGGTGTTTTTTTAATTAAAAAAATAATTCATAAATCTCTAGGAGAAGTATCCTCTTTAATAAAAATTGTGCTGATAGTGCACTAAAAAGCATTGAATCTACAAAAAAAAATAATAATTCATTTCCACTAGAAACTTTATATTATTGGAAAAAATGACCTATTTGAAAAGTATTTTTGTTTTAAAAAATATTGTTTGATATATTTGTTTTTCTCTAGTTTTGTTTTAAGGAAATATTAAAATCTTCTTTTAGAAAAATATAAAGTTTAAAACTAGAAATTATTGATCATCAAAAAGGAAGAAATCCTCTTAAATCAGCAAATATAATGACTGTAATGCATCAGATTTTTAAAAAATATTCTAATACATTATGAAAAATTAATGTAAACTAATTTTATTAGCAAAATATGTTAAAAATTTCCTTAATTCATTATTTGAAATGTACAAATAAAGCTTTTCATTTTTTTTCACGATTGTCGATAAAATTAAAAGGATTTATAAAAGTTTTGATTAGAAAAAAAAAATTTTTTTAAACATATTTCTGTTTAAAACAATTTTTTTACACCATGGAATACTTTTATAATATTTAGCCAAACATTTAATACAAATGTTTTATTCTGCCTTGCTTGAGTCTGTAGAACGTGATTAAACTTTATAGTAAATGTAGTCTTCTATCTATTATTTCATACAAATAAGAAATTATTTCTTTTCTTGAAAAAGATATTTTTAATAAAGATCATAATTCATAAGCGAGTTTAATTAAATTTAATTAAATGCTCAGTTCATAAGCTAGTAACCATTGTTGTGAATTTAATAAGGTTAAAATTATAGAAAATATCATGGAGAAATAATTTTGCAAATGTTATTTTGTAAAAGCAAGTATGTCATATAACAATGATAATTTATTTAAATTTTAACCAATTATCAAGTTTATAAGACATTTTAATTAATGTAGTATTAATATACGCATATAATAAAATGATAAGGTCTTCAAATTATAATATTTATATATAACATTTAGATAAACCTTCTCATGTGGATTGACTAAATAATAAAATTGACTTTATCAGGTTATAGTTAATTCAGTTAGATAATTTCTATTTATGGATAGAATTCGTAGTTTTGATTTTTAACAAAATAATTAGAAAATTTAAAGTATTTTTAAATCTTATTTTTATCTTTTAAACGAAATATTCAATTGATAAATAATAACTTTACCATATTTTAGGAACACTGTCTCGTGTTATCGCTTTGCAATACAAGTTTATTATTACAAGGCGAAGAGGAGACAATAACATCCAAACTATATCTATTTAATAATCTATTATATACATAAAACATCAAAAGAAAATATTTTAAGACATTGACTTCTTTAAAATTAGTTCAGAGTTAATATGCTTCTTTGAAGTGAGAATCAATATTAATTTAAATGAATCAACTCTCTTTTCGAAAGAGCAAGCACATATACGTGCATATATACATATTGTGACACCTCTTTGAACGGCCACCTTTGTATAACGATCACCCATCTTAACGGCCAAATTTTCGCAGCACGGATTAACCTAATATTAAGATAACACCCATAAACCTAATATTAAGATAACTCCCTTACAATTGCCACCCAATCTCCTCTAAACGGCCCACACATGGGTTATCTTATCTTTTAGGAAATGTGATCACTTCCTGTTGCTAAGTAAAAGCTGAAAAGTTCAAGGTCATGTCAAGAAAGGCCGTTTGCACATTTTGATTCCTATTGGTTATCCTATTCTGAAAATTTTGGAATAAAAACGCCATTCATGCTTCTTTCATTAGTTGAACATTGATATTAGTTGCAACGATGTCAAAGCGCGGTTGCTGTTGTTGTTATTTTTAAATCTCGAGCAATGCACTCATGTTCTGCATCAATATGAGAATAGCGAATCGTCAAGAAAGTTACTGGAATTATGTAATCGTGGTAGAACGCAAATTAACAAAATCATGAAAGGAAAGGATTAGATCTTCAATAGATACGAAGACGTCAATTTTCGTGGCGTTAGACAGAGAAGACACAAAAAATATGACGACATAAATTACGTTGGAGGATTCGGGCACTGATTCTGCCTTTGGAGAGGAATTTTTTGATAGGGTTTACAATTGTAATCCATCTAACCTTACAACTCAAGCGACTCCAAGGAAAATAGATACAGTCGAAAATGTTTCTAATATGTTACTTTCTGTTCACCGTCTTCGGAAGTAAATTAAATATAAAAAAAATTAAAAATGTAAAATCTATTGAATGCGTTGCATTCATTCATTTCTGTTTTTGTAGTGTTAAAGTTATCATGACTTAATCCACCTAAATTTAATAAAAGATTTTATCCATATCCATATCCGCATTTCATAGGAAAAGTACTTCCAGCTTTTAATCAAACATTTATTTCCTTAAAAATTTATTTTAAAAAATAAAGACATATATATATATACCTTTTTATAAAGCATCGTATATCCATGTCACATTATAAGTTTCTTTTAATGTTGCAATTTCATGTGTCACATAGTGTTTTTCTGAGTTTTGAAGTTATTAAAAAATATTTTTGCATTATTTTCTAAAACGTAATTTAATTTTTAATATGAAATTCAAATATTTTTTATCACTTCATCAAATCTAGAGACTTTCTTACTTCGCTGAAATTTAAGACAGATATTACTTGTAATTTACGTTTATTATATGATGAATCAGAAATGTTAGTTACTATTCCAAATAACGGTTATCATTCAATTAAATGATATGTTACCATGACAGTTACTTTTGTTGTACTACAATTGTGGTTGTACTCAGTACTTTTGTTGTACTACAATTTTCTTTCTTTTTTGACTCGAGTTTATCAAAGGTGTATACAATAAATAGAACAAGTACGGGATTTATGAAATAATCTGTTTAATACTTATTACAATTTGATTTTTAAATACAATTCGTTAAAAGAATCTGCAACATCAAATTCAATTGAAATTAAATACCACCAACATCGGTGCCAAATCGGCTGGTCTAAAAAATAATCTAAAAATTTTCATATGAGTATACACACATCAATAAACATTCACATTAATTCTAAAACTTCTCTCATTTCCTCACAGGAAAAGAAAAAAAACCTTCTGTTATTTTAAAAATTTCATCAAACATTCCTGTGTCAATTTAATTAATTTTTCGAAAAATTATATTCATGCATTTTTCAGTTCTTTTTTGCTATATATAATATATGTAACATAAAAAGGATTATTAATTTTTCGAAAAATTATATTCATGCATGTTTCAGTTCTTTTTATATATATATAATATATGTAACATAAATAGGATTAAATTTTATTGAAAATTAATTTAAAATTTTTCTGCTATTTCTTTTATAAGAAATGAGATATTTCTATAAGAACTCCAATTTTAAACAACAAATAATCTTAATAGAATATCCACACACCATTTGACAATGAAAATTAATATTCTAAAGCAATATTAGATTCTTAGAATTAATTCACCACTTTTCCTAGAACTAGCACTAAACATTCCGTTTTATGGAAATCCATCTTTCATAATGGAAAAAATAATTTCATTTCACGAACTAAGTGGTGTTTCTATTAAGAACAGAAAAACAAAATAATCACTCATATCCAATAAATCGAAAAATAACTCACTCATAAAATTCAATTAGGGAGTGAACTGCAAATGATATTTCATTCGTCCTGTCATCATCTCTCCACAAAAACATTTCCAATTGAGAATAGATTTCCGTGTTATGAAAGAGTACGTGGAGATTAAGAATGTTTTGTTTATACCTGTAAGATGTTTTGAAGAGAGAAAAACAATATTCTTTGAACAAATCAGAGTCATCTTTGTTGGTAAATTTATATTTCCTTCGTTTGGTTTTCGTATACGAATGTATCATTCCAAGATAAAATTTAGAATTCTTCTCTATATTCCAAGGCACGCGGCATTTTTCACAAAATTAATTTTTTCAGCATTAATACTTTCTTTTATTGTAAAAATGCTTTTTATATTTTTAAAAAATGTCAGCAATATATACTCTTTTGTTAGATATATTCAATTTGATTATTTTATTTTACGACGCATAAAGAAGAATTCACGATACCAGTTCATGTCTACTTTTCCATTCGCAATTAATAATCCATTAAACAAAACAAAAAAAAGAAAGGAAAAAAATTCACCATTATTAGAATTTAAAGAAAAATATTTAATATTTTCCATCACTTTCATCAGTTTTTCTGCACCATCATCAATATTTTAACACTCCTCACATTTTATTCATAATATATCCTTAAGCCTCCTCTAGTATCTCATTTTATATTTGCTTAATTTTTTTCACTCATTATATGCACATTATCATGTTCATTCATCAAATTTTGTCATACTTTAGATAAATATCATTCAAATTTTCACCATATTTTTATTATATTTATGTATTCGTATTTTGTAATTTGTGTGTTTCTCTCTAATTGAACGCAGTACAATTTTTTTTTATTTTCGCTTTCATTTGTTAATTTGTTTTTTAATAAAGTCCAACTACATCTATACCAACCCGAAAGAGGCCTCATGAGCTCAAGAAACGGAGGCGCGTAGTGGTGTTAAGTGATATAGAAAAGAAGACCATGGCATGCATCACTCGGTCTAATGACAAAATCTAATTTAATGTCAGAATTTTCATTTCACTTTATAATAAACTAGCCGCCTTTGGCGACCAGCCGGTTCAACAGTGTTACCGCTCGCTACAATTTTCAATTAAATATTTTAAGTAACTGGTCTCTTAAAGGATTCTCAAACAAAACATTTCAAATCTTCAAATATTGATAGTCATACCTAACTTATACTGTTTAGATCGTTTCGTTCAATTTACTATATATATTTTGCTAATTTGTTGTCATTTCCGGTAAAAATTTAAAATGTAAATGATGAAATTGCAATTAATATTAAGATATTTTTTAATAAAACCAAGCGTTTTATTTTATTTATCATCTTTATTGTTATTTATTTATAATTATTAAATATGCAAATAGAATCGCTCGGTATTTAAGTCCTATGTTAACTACAAAATACTTTTCATAATATATGTAATATCTCAAACAATAATTCAACAAAAATTTTCTCAGATTCAGCATAAAATTCAGTTTTTAGTTTTGCTTTCAAAAGGATTAAAATGAAATTAATAATAATATTTTGTTCCGCCTATAAATATATTTCAAAAATTATGAAGTCTAAATTTAATACAGTAAGGTATCATATTCTGGACACACCAAATTTTATATAAATGAAAGAATGTTTCTATTTTCCACGATCAACTAAGACTTATTTATGAAGTTTTAAATGTTAAAAATTTAGAAAAACTCACCATTTTCATAATCTTAGGCCAATTAATCTTGAGAAACCTGCTCGCTTATTGGCGTATTTTCCTTGAAACAATCGATGGAAAATCTAAAATTATCCTTTTTTTATTGAAGTGATATTCAAATCTTCATAAATCAGTCAGTTTAAGTGATTTGAAATTAACTCTTAAAAGTCAGTGATTTAGTTGATTGGAAATTAACTCTTTTAATTTAAAATATTAGTGTTTCAAGAACATTTTGTTATTCGTGATTTCCACAGCAGAAGCTTTATGTAAAATCAAAAATTCGTCATTTATTAGAGCATTTATTGAATCAAGTTACATAAAATATAATCTTTTTCCATTTAGACCATTTTAGCAGATCTGTGTCTAACTAAAGGTTTACAAATTAGCTGTGTGGCCGTGATTTGAATGGATATCCTGTTCATATTAAACAAAACTTGCCTGAAAAAAAAACTGATTTATTGGATTAATAATACAGGGTGTTTATTTAGTCTGGGCCCATTTTGACGTTTAATAACTCTTAAAATAATAAAGATAGATTAAAGTTAATATCATAAATGGTTAAATAGACTCAAAAAGTTTCATGACCCTTGTCAATAAACTTCCACGTGTGCCCCCTTCGTCGCACGGAGTATATCAAGTCGATAGTGAATTTCACGCCAGGTAGCGGCAAGCATGTTGACATCCACAGAGCCTATTGCGGTTGTAATTCTGGCTTTTAGGTCATCAGTATTCGACACTCTCCTCCTGAAAACGTTGTCTTTTACAAAACCCCAAAGGAAAAAGCCCAGCGGTGTTATGTCAGGTGATCTGGGTGGTCAAGGAATTGGACCTTCTCGCCCAATCCATCTTCCTGGAAAATGGCCATTCAAAGAAGTACGAACGATGGTACCCCAATGAAGTGGCGCACCATCTTGTTGCAAAAAGACATGTATCTGAAGCTCTTCTAGTTGTGGAAATACGAAGTTTTCCTACATGTCTAAGTATACAACTGATGAGACTGTCTTTTCTGTAAAAAAGAAAGGCCCAATGATTCGGTCGTGCATTAGTCCGCACCACACATTAACCTTTGGGGAATCCTTTTGTACCTCACGGTATACATGGTGGTTTTCAGATCCCCATATGCGCACATTATGGCGATTAACAATGCCAGAAACATGAAAGGATGCTTCATCGAAGAACATTATGCGCTTCAGAAAATCAGCAGCATCTTCTATCCTCCTTAGCATATCTGTTACAAAGGCCCTCTCCTAGGCCTATCGTTCGGTTCCAAAACTTAACAATTTGAACTTTGTATGCACGCAGTCTTAATTTTTTCTTAATAACCGTCGAAATTGGCATATCCAATTCTGTTGCCGCTGATCTCACAGATATTCTAGGATTGTGTAAAAATGTCTTTCTGACACTCTCAACATCAAAATCACTTGTGCAAGGACGTCCGGAACGTTTCTTATCTGCGATACTTCCAATTTCTAGAAAATTCTTTTTCCACCGCAAGATGCTGTTTTTGGATGGAGGATCTTTTTGGTAAATTATCCTGAAATTGCTCTGTGCTTGCACTATCGATTTCGTTCCTATGAACCACCATAAAATCTGTGCTGTCTCTTGTGGTGTATGCATTCTACTTAATATCCGCTCGAATAAAACAACACATACAAAAGTACTACATAGAACAAACACATTAAAAGTAAACATAACATTTCAATAGTTGCCAAAAACAAAAGAGAGAAAATTGCAATTAATAAGCAGACGATATTTAGATAAGTACAGATATTTAGACTGGAAAATGAAATTATCTGAACTTAACCACCCGCGCAGACGATATTTACAAAAGTGAAAATATTGAAACCTGAAAAGGAAAATATATGAGTTATTCCATCAATAAATGCCATAAGTTTGTTTATATCTTCATTTTTTATGAGTTATTAAACATCAAAATGGGCCCGGAACTAAATAAACACTCTGTATAGAGAGTGTAAAAGATCATAAAATAATTTTTCTTGAATTTATTTTTTGGAAAAAATAATATTTTATATTTGTTTCATTTCTTACAGACACATGCCAAAAATTATATTTTTGCAGATTTCATTTCCCAAAAGATTTAATTTATTTTTAATTGGAGCTTTAATCAATGTGATGGCAACCCTTTGAAAAATGAATGCGAAACGTGCTCGTGCAGCTTAATTTTTTTTTTTATTTTGTACGAAAAAATTGTTGAAAAATATAGCTAAAATATTTATTTAAAAATTCATTAAAAATAGAAATTTAATTTTTCGGTTAAAACATTGGTATCATTTAAAAGATAAATTTTTGATCTTTAACTTCATGTAAAAATCTTTTTTGTGCGGTAATATTTTCGGAAGTTATAGCACAAACATGCCAAAATTTCGCTTAATTTTTAAATAAATTAAAATTAAAAATTAAAAATTCGAAAAAATAACCCGCAGGTGCACATTCCCGGCCTCCAAGGTATACATGTGCCAAATTTGTTAGCTGTAGGTTGAATGGTCTTGCCTGTAGAGCGCCAACATACACACACACACACACATTGAGCTTTATTATAAGTATAGATAAACCGAAATCAATGGCACTGTTTGAAAAAAATACTTTTAGAGTATTAGTTTTAATGCTAAGAAAAATTCATAAAATATATTATCATAAACGAATTTATGTTTATAAATATGACATTTTATTAAAATTAATGCTTGAAAAGACTTATCTTTCAGTAACTATGGCTATGCTTTTAATGAGTTCATAATATATGATATTACATCTTATCTTATTTATTTTTTAAAAAAAATATGTAACAAATCAGACAGAATTAAAATTTTATTTCGAATGATAAATTTGCCTACATTAGATTTATATTATGTTTATGGAATTAATTTATTCGAATATTTTGTCTAAAATAATTGAGTAAAATAATCATATATTAGTTACAAATATTTTCCGACATGAAATGCAACAAATCTTCCAGAATTCTTCACAGTTTAAGGAAATTTAATGTGAGTATCATCATTTGATTTACAACTATGCAAATGGTTATCATGCTTCCCAAGAGATAAATAATAATTGAAGAATATTTAAATCAATTGAATTTTAAAGCACTTTTTTGTTTTATATCTCGTTCATGAAAACATTTTTCTGTTATTCTACCGACAATTTTATACTAAGTCATTTGGGGTTCCTTCGTTATAAATTATTACATTATTACATTTTTTTCATTATTTAAAACTCAGAACATCCTATATTCAACTTATTTATTTCTCTATACAATCTTCAATGATTTAGATTTTTGTTTAAGAAATAATGCTTTGACTTGAACTTTGATTTCTTTTCAATTTGATGAAATGTGTAGCCACAAATTTTCTTTAATTCTTAGAGATAATTTATGTTTTCGTATCACCAAAATTTGTAAAATTCTGAAATGTATATTTATATGATTGCAATAAATATAATTGTCGTGTATGAAATAAGATATCAACTGGAAATTTGAAATTGCAACACATCTTTATTTGGCAGTGAGAAACTTTTTATATGTGATTAATCTTATGAAATCTATAAAAGAAAAGAAAAAAAAACAATAAAAACAATGGAACTTTTAAATGCTGCACTGATTAATTGATTAAATTTGTATATGCCTCTTTTATAAAGTTTCTTATTATTTTCCAAAAGACCATTTATCAAGACTCATGTTGAAAGCGTAGAAAAATACATATTTTTATTATATTTTTTGTTATTGTTAATTGAATAGCTTATTTCATTTTTGATCAGTTAACATTATGTTTAATCAAATAAATAATTTCAAAGTTAAAATTTTGAAGTGTCAGTGTTTTTAATATACACTGACATAAATAGCAATGTATATGAATTAAATAACACGGACTTTACAAATGACTCGCAAATTTCCATTATTTACATCTCAAGCATTGACTGCTCTACCAATATAATGATCTTCAGATATTCATCCTCAGCAAAATTTTGCGATATCTATTTCAAAATAATATAAGTACAATCATGATGCACTAGCCATTTCAGATGTCTCTACTTCGGGGTGCATGAAAAATAGATAATTAGAGCAATGATGAATAGATTACAGTTCACACAGTTGCTCAGTATTAAAACTCATCATTCATTTCTATATTATTTCTTTAAGGCATATAATCAACACTCAATGGAAAATTATCTTTAGCATGTAATATATTTTAGTATAAAGAAGGAAGATCATTTCATTTGAACACGAGCAATTGCTTTTCTGCTCAAAATTATAAAACTAGCATTGCATCTAGCTAATAAATAGAAAACAAAATAAACCCAAAAATTCAATTAGGTAAGAAATCAAGAATGGTATTTCTGTCGAACAAATAATTGTTTGTCTGGTGTCTCTAACACACAAATAATAATTTACAATATATCAGAGAATACACTTGCTTTTCTCCCTTCCTCTACTTTGCTACAATATTGAAATGTAATTTTTTTTTAATACAGAATAGTTTCAGGATATATAAGAACTTCTATATTTTAGAATTGCTTCTTCAAATGTTTTATATCCTGATCATGTCAGAATTCTGAGCATGAAAATGAATAAAAATCATTTATAGTTGACAAATTATCCAATCATTTTCTGAACGATTCCTTCTTGTTATATCGTTGATAGAGATTTTAAGAGTTTAAATTAACACAACATTTTTCCGATTTCAAAGTATCATAAATAATATTCATTTTTAATTTATTGAAAAAATTATTCAATACAGTACACCAAATACTTACTGAGTAATTTAAGCAAAGTTATTTCCTAGCATAAGCATTAACATGGAACATGTGGCTGGCTTAGAATGGTTTTTGTTTGTTAAGTATTCTAATGTTAATGCTTTTATGCTACTATTATTGCTTATCTCAGTACTTTTTCTTTTAACTTAAAAAAAATTAGTTTTTTTTTTCAGTTGTGATTATCGATGAAACCAATCTTTAATGTTTTATATAATCAAATGCTTAATTATCGTGAAAGTGGTTGAATATTTAAAATAAGCACAGTGTTAACATTTTTGTTTTCATATTCAGATTGCAAAAGTCAAACTTTTATACTTTACTTACTGTTTTAAAATCTATATAATATGAAACAAATATAGTATTATTGCGTTTAATTATGTAGTGTTTAAATATTCTTATTATTTCACTCTTGTTTGTTTTTTAATATAAAGTACAGGGTGTGGCAAAAAAATCGGACAAAGTTATTATATCATAGGAAAGAAGTTAATTAATTTCATTTTAATTTTTGTCTACCACTTCAATTATAACATATTTTATAATGTATCTTTTAATTTACGTATTGTTTTCTGGCCTTTTTATAATGCCAAGCAAAATATATTCTGTTTTAGAGTTGTTTAAGCGAGAAAAATAACAGTATGAAGTTGTTCATTTGCTTAATATGCTGGGCAAACAGTGTCTGACGCAATCTATCGTTTCAAAGAGCTTGGCAATGAGAGCCAAAGTTCAGGAAGTGAACGAAAACGAATGGTGGACACTTTCAATAGCCGCAAGGTTATCAAAAATCGAGTTCAATGAAATTCGAGGGTATCTAAGAGACCGATCGATGCAAGAATAGAAAAAAAAGGGCTTGGACTAAAGCCTTACAAGTTCCAAAAAGTTCAGTTTCTCACTAAAGAAAACAAACTGTGTGGCTCCAAAGAAGCCGCAAACTTTTGAAAGGAGCCGCAAGTCAATGTTGAGAAATATTCCTTTTAACTATTGAGAAGTTCTTTAACGTCTAAAAGCTCATAACTCCTAGAACTATAAGATTTAGTCTGTAGAGGCTCCAAACGCTTCAGTAGTTGTTGAACATCTCAAAAGTCGAAAATTGGTTATGGTCTAGAGCGGAATTTGCACAAACAGCAAAACATCTCTCGTTTTTGTGGATGAGGACGTTATAATAAATCAAAAAGTGTACCAACTGGACATTCTAGAAGCTGTTGCGTTTCAGTGAGCCGAAACGCGCTTCAGTATTGTAAAATGGGAGATTCAACAATACTCTTCACACCAGTTCACAAGACTAAAAAGACAGAAGAATGGTGCAAGGCGCATTGTCTGGACTTGGTATCAACTGGAAAATGGTCACAATACTCGCCGAATCTCAATCTCATGATTACAGTATATGGTCTATTTTGGAACCTAGGGCTTGCAATAAACTACATAAATGTTTGGACTCTCTAAAGCCATGACTTCGGCAGGAATGTAATAGATTAAAGGTAGAAGACTTCGTCTCATGGCAGAAATTTTCATTTAATGTTTGATCCTCTGCATAGCTTCAAAAGGCGCCACCTTGAAACAAATTGAATTTACTTATTAGTAAAAGTCTATTCTTATTATTGTTTTTCATATTTTGATAATTTATTTATTTTTAACCAAATTCTATTAAAATTGTTTTTCTGTTTGTTTTTTTTGCATCATTTAAGACGGATAAAATAAAGTGTTTTCATTAGCTTTATCTCTTTGAATCATGATATCTAACATTTCTATTTTTAATTCTAAATTCAGTAAGTCTTCGGGAGTTTTAATATATATGGGAGCTACAGACTAGATATAATAGGGGTAAGTTTTAACACCCCTTTTACAGCAATTTTCACTAGAAATTTTATTGAAATTATATTTGTGACTGAATCTATTAAATAAGCATAATTAGTGTCCTGCCAAAATGAGTAGTTAAAAATTGTGCACTGTGTTCCATTTTAGGTCGTTAGTGGAAAAATATATTTCGTAAATTTTGATATGAGGTAAATTTACTTGTCTTTGAATAATACTTTGAAATACTTGTCTTTGAATAATTTAAGAAATAATAGGGCATTTCACGACATTTTTGCTATTATTTTCTGGAACATTGGAACAAAAGAAACCCTGCACAATTAAATTTGCAAAATCATGGTATTAAAAAAACTTCAAGAAACCATTAAAAATTTATTAAATAATTATTGTTTGATTTTACGTAAAAACCTAAGAGGAAATTAATTCGTATGTTAATGGGCAACAAAGCGATTCACTAATTTGCAAAATTATTTGATCTGCAGGAATAATTAAACATTAAAAAATGTCGTATCTTGCAAATTATATATCCTGGAAGGAAAAGTTAAAAAGTCCTTAAAAGGATTAATTCTCAAAATATATATATATATATATGAACCGTTTAAAAATGCAAAATTTATAATAAAAATGCAAACTATTTTATTAACTATTCTGTTAACTGTCAATCCACTGTGAAATTATTTAAGTTATAATAAATTTTGTTTTTTTCTGACAATTTCTTTTTATTTTGTTAATCTGAAAATAAAATATAAATATTTTATAAGATGCCTAAATAGATTTCTCTATTTTTTTCCAATAACTTCTTGAAAGTTGCCACGAAAGGATAAAAATAAATACTTCAATAAGAATACTAAATATTTTTTCAATAAAAATTACATAGCTAGAGAATAACATGACATTTTCGCATTTAAATTCATTCCTAGTTGGACATTTGCAGAAACTACTTGCGTACTACTTCTTCCTACAAGCATCTAATTCAATTTTAATCATATTCTTCCAGTTCAAACAGTATAATATTTTCTTTATGAATGCGGAGCAAAGTAACATTTAACTGATATTTTTATATTCCATTTCAACACTAGTTATTTGGACCATTTAGTTAAGTCACACCATTTTATTTTATCTGACCAAATTTCAAAGACATATTCTCTTATGGAGTCTTATTTCGTAATATTTTCTTATAGAGATCATTTTATACATTATTACTGAAATCATTAAATTAATTCAAAATAAGATTTTATTCGAAAAAAAATGGGAAAGTTTTTGAAATTGTATCAAGTCTTCTGTTCAGAAATTTTTCAGATAATCAGACAAGTTTTTTTTTTTCTTTTTTGGCAAATTGATTTATATTGGGGAAAAATAATACTAAAATTATTTGATTGATAAAATCTTTTTCAGCTTTCCAATGATCGATAAATCGATAAATACTTAAATTTTACCTAATTACAATATATAAATATCAAACAAATTTTAAATTGTAATTTGTCTTTGGATTTACAGCAATTTTTTGTGTTAATTTAAATATATTTTCCAGCACGAAAAATATTTAACTTTCAAAAACATACTCTGTCTTTTCAGTATCGGTTGCAGATAATTTTATTTCATTCCTTTCTTTCTAAAATATAGAAATTTGACATATTTAATCATTGAGCTATTGGTTTATATAAAATCACTAGAAATTAATTCACTTAAAGTATAATTCAACTACTTCTTGCATTTATTTCAATAGTATTTCTAAGTATTCAAAGAACGAGAAAATCTTCGCTATCTTTTTTTTTTCCAAATAAAAGCTTAAATAATAATAAAATGTTTTATCTCAAAGTTACAGCATATTTAATCTCATTAAGCTTGCATGCCTTAAAAGCTGATACAGTGGAATGTTATAGTGTCAGAAAGAAATCTGAATTTATAAAACCTAAACCAAAGGCACAAAATAAAAGGAAATAAATTAACTTAATACACAAAGCGTCTTTTTTTTCTTTTATCTAATTACAGCCGTCATTTGATCATACGGTTAGAGACAGCATGGAATATACGACTTGATTAATTGCACTCCATCTACAAAATTACACGTTTCTCATTTTTGCTCTCTCACATGCACATGCGACTGGGTTACAGTCCAAATAATTACAACACTTATTCTGTTGCATCTTTTCCCCTTCCTGTTTAGAAGAAGGTGTTAACTGATAATGCTCACGCAAGCTGGAATGTTTCTTTAAGCTTTATTGATTCAAGCAGGTTTTGCTTAAAAACGTGTGCTGAAGAAAAAATTGTTGAGGTGGTAACGTATTATTTGGATACAGCGGTAAAATGTTGGATTGAATAAATAAGAAAGATGTTTTCTAATTTCGTTTTAACTTTTATCTTTGTAATCTTTTCCTAAAATCTAGTCATGAAAGCCTATTGATTAGATTTCAAACTTCGGCTGTTAAAGGAAATGAAGAAAATTCCTTTCTTAAGATATGGTTTCTGTAATTATATTTCAAAAAAAACTTTAAAATAAAAAAATGTTAATTTAAATAAAAAAAATTAAATTTGATTAAAAAATTTAAATTTAAATAAAAAAAGTATCAATATAAAAATGATTACCATAAGTAAAGACTTCTTAGTTATTTCCTTTTCTGTCCAACACCGATTTTCTTTAATTTAAATATATTTGTAATAAAACACATCAATATTTCCTCGCAAAGGAATTATGTACTCTCATTAAAATCAAAATTTCCATTTCTAACTCTATCGATACTGAGAAAGGCCTAAAACGTCCATTCTATGAAAGACGCCTGACTATCGCGATGAAGTCCCCCTCATTTTTTCTTTACCTTGAATTGATTGAAAATTCGAAACACAATGTTTTTTTTTTATTAATTGCAACTATAGCAACTTATTTCTTCATATTTTAAACATGGGATTACATACCATTATATGTTTGACGTGATTATTAATATGCAAGTGATACTACAGTATATATCAGTTCAGCATTATCCCTGGCTGATTATATATAAAATATCTCAAAATTTATGCTCAGCACTATATTTATTTGAATTCACTTATGTGGTGTATAATAGTTTCCTGTGAGAATTTCTGAAGAGCTAGAGCATTAAAATCTGCTGTCACTCATTTGTACAACCATCTGTCAATAAGGTAACATAATATTTTGAATATTTTAATAAATAGGTACACTGCATTACCAAGTCGAATTTCATTGGCATGGCTATATAGCTACAGCAAGTATTCTGAGGGTCATTATCAAAGGGGTCAATTTCAAATTTCTGCCTTTGCAAGTTTGCAAAGTGATTCTTTTTTCCTTAAATAAAAAAAAAGTACTTACAGAATAAACTAGTTCCAATGTATTCTTCCCTGATTTTTCAAAAATAACCAAAATGGACATGGTTAATTGTGCTACGTTCACTCCAATCACTCACTACTAGTTCGTATCATACAAATGGAGTGGTATATTACTAAAAACAGAACCTTCTGTAAAGACATGAAACTATTCATCGATCAGTCAACTTTTCTAAACGTCCACCCTGTTTCTCCATTTTGAGAAATTACCTTATCTTATAATAACGTTGACAAAGCAAATATAATTTTGAAGCACTCTAGGGATATATCATCCAGAATATCTGTAATTATACAATTTGATCATCAATATCTCTAAGAAATATTCACCAATATTCCGGATTAAGAATGGAATGGTGCAGAACAGTTGGCTTGCATTTGTCTTGAATAAGAGTGGAATGTCGTGTAGCCCAATGTTTCTTGAATTCCATCATGTTTCTATCTTTCGAAAATTTGTTCGCCTCTCTAGTTTCGAATGATAGCAGGTAATTTGTGTATACAAATACCCAAGTGGGAAGGGAGGAAACATTCTAATGAAATGCCATCCATTATGTTCGGAACTATTAGTATTGCGATGTCATCATGACGAGGTAAAATTCGAAAATGAATGGCGTATTTCAGCTTTGAGAAGTTATGAATAGCCATGCTTAATATGATGAAAATCCTTTTCAGTACCATCTATGATATTAGAAAGTAAGAAGGGGCCAAAATGTAAAGACAAATAATCAAACTCATTGCAATCTTCATGTATATATTTCGATCCAATAAGACTCACAAAATCTTTCTTGAGAGTCGGATATGCTTATACATTTTTCTAAGACAACGACTACATTTTATTCGAAATTGATTTACATTGATGGCGAAAGGAAATCCAGCATGTTGAAAAAAATAATTCTTTGTTTAATGGTTGTAAAATATATTAAGTTCAATGTAATTCCTCAGAAAAAAAGACAAAGAAAATACAAATAACAAGAAAAAAATTGAGCAATAATAGATTTAAACAGAATTTCAAGTATAAAACGCCGATATAATGACCAAAATCAGAGGCAATTACTCAAACTCATCGTATGTTGCATACAATACAATTTTATCTGGTCTGATATTCAAAACATTATTTATATACATTATATACCTTACATTATTTATTATATATATATATATATATATATTACTTATTGAAAAATATGTTTCAATATTATTCTTCGCCAAGTAGTTCTGAAATAGATATATCCAATTCAATAGAATAATTATGTAATTGTAATAAAATAACTTTGTGCCATGAAAAAACCTCAAAATCACGAATTGCTCCGAGAGCAGGTGCAAAGATTTAGAAAAGAAGGCAAAAATGTCAAATAACAAGAAAAAAATGGAGCAATAATCGGTGAAAAAAGAACATGAGTTAAGTTTCTTTTTAAATTCTTGTTAAAAAAATAACTAAATGTAACATAGTTTTATTCTTATTTTCTTGAAACTTTCGAAAAACTTTAAGTACTGACATTTTTCTTCTGTCTGTGCAGATATTACGTAAGCAAGGATAAATTCTCAAGCTGCAGCCATTTTATATTAAGCAGTATCATTACCGTCGTAATATTATGGCTGACAAAATATTTTACATTTTAAAATAAGGCTTACTGAAGTTACAAATACTTTAAAAGAATGCGATTTGTAATATTAATATCAATATATAAACTTGGTAATAAAATTAGAAATATGACAAATCATATTTGTGTTATTAGAACGAAATCGTTTTATAGCATTTCATTTAAATCGTGTTTTATTACGATTTTCTCGCAGAAATTAGATGAAATTTTTTTACTTTTTTGCTCAATCTTTGTAATTGCTTGTTTTGAGAGAATAGGACCACTATGTAAAAATTATTTAGTCTTATTATTATTTTTTTTTATCTTCAGCTATAATTAGTTGCATCTTTTTTGGACCATATTTACAGATTCTCAGTATGAATTTTCATAAAAAAATAGTTTTTTTCGGTGCCATTTTTCAAAAATCTCTTCAACTCAAAATGATAATAAATTTAATTATTATAACTTATGAGTACTTTATATCTTATATATAATAATCAAACTATAAAGCGTAAAAAATTTGAAAATAATTTCAGATCTTAATGGAGCAAATGCATTCATAAGGTTGCGGAAATAAGACTTTTGTGAAAAATTGTTTTGAAATATCGTGCACTACTTTTTATAATCATAAAATTAATATTCAGGAAACTGAATACAATACTTTTAAAAATTAAATTTGTTTTAATAAAATGAGAAAAAAATATGTAACGGTTAAATTTATGTATTATTTGTGTAATATTAAGTTATATAAAGAGCTGGTTGAGTACATGGAGCTCAAAATCACTCATATATTCAAACGTAGTACATGAATTGATTCATATAGTCAGTAAATCTTCCTAATCACTATTACTATTAGTTAACAACAATTGATCAGCAATTTAATGATACATTTCATAATATAAAGATAATACAAAATCATATACATTATGATTATATTAAAGAAGTTTTCCTCTTATTGTATCAAACTACAATGAATTATTTTTGTATATTTAATTTAAACATTTTCATTTATATTAGTAGTCTAATATTTATCCCTTGAACTTCTAGCATTCTCACCAGTAAGAAAGTGACATTACTGTTCACCCTTTATAATATTATCAGTGATCAAACAGCAGATAATTTAGGCTAAAAAAGTTATTTTGATATGATATCTACTGATATAATGCGCATGAAATATTGCATAATTCTATAAATAGATTATGTTACCTATTCATAGAACACTAGTGAGTTTCAAAATAACTGACACAATTCAAATTAAATTTAAGAACATGGGTTTGCTAAAGATAAATAATCTGAAACTTTACACTTATCATTCTGATCAGTTTAAGGAAATTGGTGAACAGATTTAATAAATCATCGAAAGGAAACGGGATTACAGTTTAATACAGATTATGATAAATTTTAGAAAGTA
>JAPMOR010074253.1:0-18872 GCA_026543865.1 Argiope aurantia | reverse complement strand
ACCGAGCGATTCTGTTTGCAATACTCATATTCAATAATAATAATAATTAATAAATAACAATAAAGATGATAAATAAAATAAAACGCTTGGTTTTATTAAAAAATATTTTAATATTAATTGCAATTTCATCATTTACAATTTAAATTAAAGTTGAAGTTTTACCTTAAATTACAACAAATTAGCAAAATATATATAGTAAATTGAACGAAACGATCTAAACAACAGTATAAGTTTGGTATGACTATCAAAATTTGGATTAAAAATGTTTTGTTTAAGAATCTATTAAGAGACCAGTTACTTAAAATATTTAATTGAAAATTGTAGCGAGCGGTAATACTGGCGAACCGGCTGATCGCCAAAGGCGGCTAGTAATAAATAAATAAATACTCGTCCCACACATGAGAACTGCGTGTTGAGATTTGTAGAAAAAAATTGTTTCCCTTTCTCCTAATAAAGCTTTTAAAAGTAAAAATGATCAGACATCTAAATTGAGAGATTTTATTTTGACTCTGATTTTTACATGTTGCGACTTTCAAAAAGTGAAAGTGCTACAATACGCGGCAGGATAAGATATGTTTCAGGCCTGCTTTTATCAGTCAAGTCTCTGTTTAACAATACTCCCACCTTTTGATTAATGACACATAAATTAATCAAAACATTAATGAAATAATTATGAAGCTATATAAAGTTAAATAGTTAAAAATTCAATTATTAGTATTAAAACTTTAAAGTTACTTAATTAAAGTAATAAATCTGGATGGGAGTTTAATTCGTCTTCCAGATCTAGTCACGATAGTACTGAACTTCTGGGACAACTCTGGAACAGAATTGTTCATCGGTGATTAAGAAATTATATTTTCCTTTTCAAGTGTTTCAGTTTCATTTTTCTCATCTGACTCCATAGATGAAGGTATTTCGAGGGGAAATATTTTCTTTATTGGTCGAACTAATTCTCCGGAAGCGGTTTTGACACGAACAACAGGAATATTGCCGTCTTCTCCTAAATATATCTCAGTCACTTTGGCTAGAGGCCATAGCACTTTGCGCTTGTTGTCACACTCGACGAGAACTATATCCCCAATTTTAATCTTTCTAGAAATTAACATTGCAGATGGACGTTGAACCAATAAGCTGAGATATTCCAATCTAAATCTTCTTCTCAAAAGTTCTCGCACACTTTGAAGATGTCTAAGTCTCTTGTTGAATTCAATTCGATCTAGATGATCCAAGTCATGTACACCAAACTCTGGAATTTCCCCTAAAAACAAGGATAGTGTCAGAGGAATGAGATCGCCAAAGCCCTCTGTCACATATGTAAGGGGTCTGGAATTCACAGTTGATTCGCATTCGCACAATACACTCATTAACTCTTCGTAGTTTAAGGACGCCTGGCCCAAGATACGACGTAAAAGATTCTTAATCATTTGCACAAGTCGTTCCCAAAAACCGCCCCACCATGGTGTTGATTGGTGAACTAAACTTCAAGTCTATCTTAAGTATGACAGCTTCCCTTCCAACAATATTCCAATCAATTGACTCAAAGAGATTGTTGGATCCGACAAAATTACTACCATTGACGCTGTAAATTATCGATGGCCGCCCTCTACGCGCAATAAATCTTCTAAATCCAAGTAAAAATCCCTGAATAGAGAGGCTCAAAATCAGTTCCAAATGAACCGCTCTGAAAACAGCACAGGTGAAATGTATGATCCAGGCTTTACTCTTGTTCTTCAAAACTAGTGGGCCGGCTAAATCTACTCCCACAATTTCAAAACTCTTAGCATCTCTAACTCTATTTTCGGTCAGAGTAGTTGGCACTGTTTGCAGTCCTTTAGCTTCATGCCTTCTGCATCTAACACATAGAGATAAAGCTTCTCGGATAGTTGATCTGCTTTTGATAATCCAAAAGGTTTCCCGAAGTTTGGAGATTAATATATGTATCCCGGCATGAGACAAAGATAGATGTTTATGAAGTATCAACTTCTCCACAACTGCATGCTTCTTCGGAAGCAACATGGGGAAAATAAAATTATGATGGTCCTTTCTTTCAGTTAATCTGGTCTTAACACACTAAGTGACTTCAGCTTCTTTATATCTTCTGAAGAAAATGAATCATGTTGAATAATCTTTACGATAGATTGCTCTGCCATTCTTAGCTCATTGACCTTTAACTCGCCGTTTTCTCTTTCTTCTTTTGTCTTCTGGCAGTTTCCTATAAATCTGCGTATCTAACCCATCATTCTTAGCATTTTCGTGTATTTTGAAAAATAGTTGAAGACTCGTGAAGAAAAATCAGCAACATGGTTTAATGACGTCATTACTTCTCTACGGGTTTCTTTGTTAGCCTCCACTTTGTCATCGATTGACGCAGAATGAGGTAGGGATGACGAATATTTTACGAGCGGTTATTACGTAACCAATATTATAAAGTCACAAATACCAGTGATCAATACTTTTCAAAAAGGGATGTGATTCAAATCCTTTATACGATCTTACTGGTAATATTTCGATTACAGGTTTTGGATCGCGATAGAAAGTAACAACCGATACGATATCACTGAAATTTAACGGAGCGGTGACTTCACTGGAAAGTAACAATCGATACCATCTGTCCAATGAAAGCTCTCGAACAAAACAGAAAAGGAGAAACCTGTGAATGGATTGAAAAGTGAACGGACCGGTTATTGGAAGTATCGTATCATTGAATTGCATATCACTGAAATCTATCGGAGCGGTGAATTCACTGGAAAGTGTGAAGTCGCCTCTCCACTTCCAATATTCGTATTTGATGCACTATTCCATACAAATCATTTTTAATTGCTGTGACTTGACTTTGCATATACTCAGTTTATTGCTGGCGCCATCTATTGGTAGAATATAGAATTAAATTAAACAATTTAAAGAAATGACATATATATTTAATTCAAATTTTTCAGAAAATGGTTTACTCCAATAAAGAAATTAAATAAATAGTTTTGAAAAAAAATCAAATTTAAGAAGTAAGCTTAAATAGATAAATTAATTCAATCACACGTTACTTAGATTAGTAAATTAAGTATTAATTATAATTAATAAATTTTATATTTAATATTAAGTAATAATTTTTAATTAATAATATGATTGAAATAACAGATATTTGGAACAAATATTTAAAAATAACAATAGCAAAATTATTTGTTATTCAAAAAATCGTGGATTATGCATCTCTAGAATGAGGCCATTCTTCTTCCGACAATGCGAGCCAGTGAGGTCCTTCCCACCATCTGAATTCAATAAGTTTCTTCACTGAGCATCCTCTTGATGGAATTTCGACTGGATTTTCTGTACCAGGTTTATGGTGCCAGTTTCTAAAGTCTGTCAGGTTCCTAATTTCTAAAACTCTGTTATTCACAAACGTTCCCCAAGCTTCTACATGCTTTATCCAGAAGAGTGCTGTCGAAGAGTCGGTTCAGTAATACTCTTTTGTAATTACGACCTTGAGGTTCTTCTTAATAAATGAAGCCAATCTCGCTCCAATAAAACAGGCAAGCAATTCAAGTCTTGGTATAATTATTTTCTTCAAAGGAGCTACTCCGGCTTTAGCTTGCAATAATGTCACTTCAACTGATTTTTTGGCTTCTTAAAAATACTACATTCGCATAAGATCCCTGTGAAGCATCGGAAAATGTATGGAGGCTTAAAGACTGTCCATCGGTCTGAGTAACTTGCCTAGGAATCTTTACTGGTACTAACACGGGCAATTCCTTAACCCTTTTCAAGAATTTTCTTTTGATTTCCTCAGGCAGCTCTGCATCCCAGCTTAATTTAGTTTCCCAACTATTTTGCAAGTATATCTTTGGTTGAAGCGTGAAAGGGCAGCTAAAACCGATTGGGTCGAAGATTCTCTGTGCAATTGATAACACGTTTCGTCTTGTCACTATGATGTTATCTAAGTCGATATTAGGTATGTCACAAAGCAGTGAATCTTCAAATTTATCCCACATAAGACCAAGAACCTTTAGTGGTTCACTTATTGTCGATTTCGCATTGCTCTTCTCTGTCGGCTCCCACCCTCTCAAGTCGAAGTTACCACTTGCCATCAATCAAGTTGACTTTTTAATAAAATCTTCTGCTTCTTCATTCGAATTGACTGAAGTGACATAGTTATCAACATAAAATGAAGATTTCAATTCTGAAGCTGTTTCTTTTAGAGAAATATCACACAGATCCAAATGCGAATTAATCATTGCACCTAATAAAAATGAACTGCATTTTAATCCAAAAACTACTCTGCAGTGTCGAAATTCTTTTGTTCAAAGTCCACAGGAGTCTCAGAAAATCACGATCATTTTTTGAATAGATATCTGAAGAAAAGCTTTTTTGATAACTGAAATAATTCCTATTTTTTCTCGTCTGAAATCAAGGAGCAAGCTTGGGATTAATTCAATTAAATTTTCACCTTTTGCGAGACATTCGTTAAGGGAAAGAAACTCCTGCTTACACGAAGCGTCAAAAACTACTCTTATGGATGTTGTAGAGTTCTCTTTGAATATAGGCCTGTGTGGAAGGTAATGGCTGTGGCTGTGCACACTATTCTCCTCTTCTGGTACTTCTTCGATTATTCCGGATTTAAGCCATTCTTCGAACACTGCATTGTAAGCTTCTGTTTTATCTTTCAACACGAGTTTCTTTGTCGTGGAAATTCGTCTTTTTTTCGCTACTTCTCTGTTACTGGGTAATTTGCCTTTCTCATTGATCCAAGATAAAGAGACTTCATATCTATCCTCTGATCTTTTTAGGGTCTTGTGAAAATGATCCCATACTGCTTCTTGTAATTCGACATTACTACTATTTTCTTTGGAATCTGTAATTCCTAATGCCTTTAGTATCCACATGTTTTCTATGTCGCTACTGTGAACCAACATGGACGTTATCAGGGAGGACATAGACACATTACTTTCTGAAGTGTAATAATTTATTCTACCCATATCTGTCCATCCGAGCAAAGATTCTACAGCAACCAATCCGTTTTCTAATTCATGAATTTTTCCCGTTAACAATGCACCTGCGACGTCTGCTTCAATAAGGATTTCTATTTTCAAATCTTTTCTTCCAACATCAGAGACAGTGATACTTTTTTGTTTCCTTTCTTCTATCCATGGTTCAGGCTGCAAACTGGTCACTGGTCCACAAATCTTTTAATCTCCAAAAGTTTTAATCTTCTAGAATAATTGCCATATATACTACTACACTTCATAACGTTTGTGGGTTTTTCTCTTTGTTGTGGTTCCTCCAAGAAGAGCATGAATCAAAGTTTCTGTTCCATTTGAATGGCACCCAATATCTTCAGCCTTTCCTTTTAATATGTATGAACACTGTGACCCAGTGTCAATGAGTGCCCTTACCGTTTTCTGCCTTTTATTAGATTCGATATTCATTAATAAAGTTTGAAGATACACTTCATCTGGATTACTAAAACTGGTACTTGTTAAAGATACATTTTGTGCATCCTCCTCCTTAATTTTATCATCATCTTTCTTTTTACAAGTTTGTAAGTCTGGACACATTACAGCCCAATGTCTTCTTAAACATATCAAGCATCGAACAGTTGACCTACATTGCTTGGCCCTATGTCCAATTTTTAGGCAGATGAAACATCCATTCCTCTTCTTAATTTCATCATTCCTTTGAGTTAAAGTCATTTTTTGAGCTACAAAACAATTTTGACTTTCATGTTGTTTTTCACAAAAAATGCAAGAGTTCTTTTCCCCAAGGTTAAATATTTTCTTATGGTCTGAGAATAATTCATTCGCAGTAGGCACGGAATCTTCATTTTGGAACCTTTTATCCCTTCTACGTTTCGTGCACCAAAATCAAATTTAAACCCGGCTTTTCCCAGAGAAATTCTCTGCTTTCCCTCAACTTCATTTCTCAAAAATAACAATAATTGTTTTAATTTTTCGGAATAAATATTTTCTTCTGTAATTATTGATGCATGATTTCTCAGCCAAACTCTTAATAACTCCTCGGGAATACACGATTCAACGAGTGGAAATAACATGACAGAGTATTTGTCGCTTGTCATTCCAATCGATTCCAACGAACGTAAATAGGATTCTAATTTGTCGTACAGCTCGGACACACTGCACCTTTTTCTTTGCTCAGTTACATTTTAATAATTAGACTTAACAATTCTCGGATATAAAATTCCTCTAAAAGTTCTTCCCGTCCGAATCAATTTTTCAAGCTTTCTATGACTTTGTGATAATTTTCCGCGGTTGCCAGGAAGCTATTTACAATCTCACGTTGTCTAGTACCAGGTATAGTAGTGAAGCGGTACGGGATGAGCAAGGATAGAACCTGGGACCTTTTGGTTAGCAGTCCAGTAACTTAACAATTTTACTAAAACGATCGTCCGGGTAGAAGAGTTGTTAACTGGCTTATATGCTATTCACCACAGTACCCTCCCTCCAGTGAGTCGGAGGTGAGACGAACGGTATGGATGTTGAGTGGTGATGTAATATTAGCTGTTGTCTTAATGGGCCGGTACCCAGTTGAATAGCGCCAAGCGTGTGTGGGTGCTAATGCGCCAAGTGTGTCTGGCGACTTTAGGTGCGGGTAGATGGCGCCACAACAGCTGTACGAAGGTTGAAGATTCATTGTCCGAGGTCACCAATGAGGCGGTGACTGGGATGAACCCAATGTGCAAGTTGAGTTTCGAACTCGCAGTAACTTGGATCAAGTAGTTAAATTTATCTTCATTTTGAATTTCTTTATCATCATGAATTCGTTGGAATTACCCCCAAAATGGCAACCAATCTTTAATGTCCCCGCCGAATTGTTTTAATACTATTTCAGACAGCTTGAGTTTTCCTTTGTTTAAGTTTGGAGACACACTGGAGACGGATTGCGCAATTTGGCGGGAAAAGAACATTTCAACTTTAACTTTCATCAAATCTAATTTTTCTTTGTATTCTTCGAAGTTTTCTCATTCACTGTTAAACTGCTCTTCATTCTGAATCTAAAATTTGAATATCATAAGAGCGAAGTTCGTCCGATAAACGTTCTAAATTTGTCAATTTTGATCTTATCAATTCTTCGTCCGGGTTTTCTTTATCTATTTCAAGTTTAATTCCATTACATATTCTCGTAAAAGATGCTCTAATAGGTTTTCGTCTCTGAATTAGTGCTTGTTTTTCCATAAACTTAAGACAAAACACGAAAGCAAAAGTAAGAGATCGTCTGACCTTGAACGCTCAAAGCATCCGTTACTAAAAGATAAATAAACTGTCTGACCTGTTTCTTACTTATTTTCATAAATCACGTACCGAGGTCACCAAATGTTGCGATTTGCAGAAACAAACCGTTTCCCTTTCTCCTAATAAAGCTTTTAAAAGTAAAAATGATCAGACATCCAAATTGAGAGCAACTTCGTTCTATCCTTTTATTTTGACTCTGATTTTTACATGTTGCCACTTTCAAAAAGTGAAAGTGCTACAATGCGCGACAGGATAAGATATGTTTCAGGCCTGCTTTTATCAGTTGAGTCTCTGTTTAACACTGCGTGCTTCGTAATATCCAATAAAGAGACCCTGTGCCTGTATTAATTACATACTTAAGTATTAATTATATAGCACTGACAACAGCCATTATAAATTATTATATGGAAAATGGTATTTAATCATATAAAACTGATCCGAATCTAGTGTCCCATTTGGCCTCTAATCGCTGTCATAATATTAATATACAAGTGCCAGAAAATCGAATGTGAATTTGGGCGTCTTTTTTCCTGCCGAATGAAATCAAAATTTGTCAAAATTTGTGTTTATATACATGCGAAAGTACAGACAGTCAACACTTTGACTAATTTGATGCAAAATGTGATTTAAAAAACATTTTAAATCCTAAAACTATGAGCCAAATTTCACCTGTCTAAGTTGTTGCTTGTTTGAATTATCGCTTTTAAATGCATACAAAAGTGCAGACTAACGGATGGGCAACTGATTGACGGATTTGGGTCCAAAATCTATAAATATATCTGCTTTAAATGATAAATCTAAAATTGTAACCATCTAGCTCTTTGTTTCCTAGTTATCGTGTTAGCTTGCATTCAGACAGCAAGACAGACAGACTTTCGCTGAATAAATTTCTTTCAAAATTTAATAGAAATGTAGAAATCTGGTCTGAAATTAATATGCTAAATTTCATAAGTCTAGTTTAAAGCGTTTTTTTAGCTTAGTCAAAGACAGACAAATAGACATTATTGAGAAAAATGAAGTCTGAAACGTGAAGATTTGTCAAAATCTAGATTTATTTTTATTTATTATTTTTATTTTTATTATTTAGATATGAGGAAATAAAAATAAATTCTAGTAAATTGTAGGTTGCAGTAAAAGGAAGAAACGCGAGGTTAAATGTTCCATTCTGGGTTATGCAACGCAATGGTTTGAAATAGGAGGTGAAGACACTATTGAACTCGACAACAGGGTTTCAGTGGGGGAATTTAATTATATTTACGACTCGTTTTGAAGGTATGCAAGGATTATTTTGGAACTGCCTTCACGATTTTGAATCAGGGAAAGATGACAAGGACGCACCTAAATCAATACTCCCCTCTTCAACGCATGGAATCAGCCCAGCTGGAGGACGTTTAACCCTCATCCGATTTAATAAACAGAGATCCTGATGTATTAAAATTCTTCAGTGAATTTGGGTCCCAAACCCGCAGAACGTTAAACCGAAACTTTGCGCGACATCGCTATGATCCTTTTTGACAAAGGAAAATGAAATAAAGAAATTAAAAAAACTCCTCTGCAAAAAAAAAAAAAAATGTAATAGATGCAATAACATCATTGGACATTTTTATAGTTAAGACATTTCAATACCAGAAATCTCTGCATTCAATGAAATATGGAATTGAATTATGCAATTGCTAATTTACAAGCGAAATAGAATATTCAATATTTCTTAACAAAGAATGTCTTCAGAAACGATTTAATAATATTGTTAAGAACAAGAAGAAAGTAAAAGCGAATATTTGCAAGTAATAATGCATATATGAGAATTTTTTTTTTTTTTGTCCGTATTTTTTTAAAATTCATGAAAAAAAAATCTGAAATATTCATTATTGGTTTTTAAAAAATGCAATTTTTTTTCTTACTCGTGTAACATTTGGAAAAATTAGATAGGTGGAGTCGCTTATTAAATGGCTTATATCCACTTCGGCTCCGAAATTATAATGCCAACATAAATTTCCTTTATAAACTTAAAACACATAATGTAACATCATGGGTCTCAGAAAAAACATTTTTCTGAAATCGATATTTTAGAGGATTAAGTAATTCAAATCCATATGTATAGACTTTGGATTTCAATTGAAAACACATCGGAAAATTTTATCGCAACACCTCCGAATGTTACACGTCGATGTTATTTACAAATAGGAAATAACGTTGGAAAATTTTCAAATAATTAAAGCACTTAAAATTGGTTTAAAATAACTTAAAAAGTAACCACAAACATGTTAAATGCAATAACCTCTTGAATTAATAAGAATAATATCCATTATTATTAAGGAGTTTTAAAAAAATTTAATTTACTGATATTAAAAAAAATTTTGTTAGCTTTCTTAAAAATCTAGAATGATATTTTTTGAAGCAATTATCCTTTACTACATATAAATACATATCGTAATTGATGCGTACCTCTCTAATCTTTGATTACATTTTGATAATCAACACTTGGAAGCATTTTTGTCGTCCCTAAATATTGGCACATATCCTATTCCATCTAGTCACACTTCTTTCATTGATTGATTTTCAACAGCTTTCTGTATCACTGCCACATTTTCATTCTATCTCATGCACACAAATTTTCTTTTCCGTTTGCTGATTGTTGTTTTCATCGTAATTTAAGATACCTAAGGCAACTGTCAATATTGCGTAGATATTTCAATAGTTGCATAGACTTATTAATATCTCCAAGAAATCAATCAGAGATGATTGAAGTGACAATGAATCCAACAGTTACACACAACAAGATTTATAAAATGGTTAAACATCCACACAGACCATTGTTTAGTTTTATCAATATGTCTTTATCTTTCATAGATTTATTGTACAGTCATCAACAAACCAAAATCGGAACATCTCTGAAATTTCGTAATTTATTATTGCATCTATACAAAATTTGATGGAAATGATCCGAAGAAACAGGTTTGTTCCAATTGAATAAACTAATCATCAACCGAATTAATTAACTAATTTTGAAATTTTCCGATTGCGGTTATTTGTTTTTTCTCATCTTATAATCACAATATTAATCTTCCAATAGCATTTTAAGAAATTCTGATCATAATCAATAATAAAATCATTTAAATGTTATTTAATCTTTTTTTATCAAAATCAGGATTCGGGTATTTAGAGGTAAAGAAAGTTTACTGATGAAGTATACAGAAAATTAACAGTCATTACATCAAATATAGATTTTTAAAAAAAAGAGAGAAATAAAAGTTCAGCTATTCTTAGATTTTGCAAAACGATTTCTTCAAATTTCTTCATCTCAATCTATATACTTTTATTATTTTTAAGTAGAACTTCAGATTTTATGGAATTTCTGATTTCTACATTCTTCAGCTTTTATAAGCCAAGACAATATCAAAGAAAATGCTGATAAATATTTACATGCGATTAAAGGCAATATTCTAAAGCAAACTGAAAGAATAACCTTGATTTTATGTCATTTCATATATTTGTTTTCCATCTTTAATAATGTAACCTAATAAAGATTATATTCGAACCTCACAAATATAACATTTATTTTTTACAATCTAAACTGGAAAACATTTAAAACATTGAACAGGAAAGATGCAGTATGAGATGATATTGCATCGCGTTATACTTTCCTTTGTTCAAAAATGAATCAAATCTTCACACATATAACATTTTAATCTTTTCAAAATCAATAAAGCTTTTAGGAACTTTTAAAAAAAGGAAAAATATGCTGTCAATAAAGTTGCTTTACTAGCATTGAATAATGTACATTTAAAATGCATTTTGTTAATCTTGCAGGATTAAAAAACAACCAACTGTGTATGCGTTATTTATATTTTAAATTATAAATAATTGAAAGACTTTTAGAAATTTTTGTATAATTTCGTTCAAACTTTAATTCACGCCCGTCTAAAGTCTTGAAACATTCTGGAAAAGAAATATCTGATAATACAAAGAATCTTATAAGTTACAAATTTCAGTTACGAATAAGCAGCCTGTTGAAATTCTTCTCTATTTAATTTCACAGAAAGAAAATGACTTACCCCTATGATGTTTTCAAGGAAACTCAAAATTGATTTTTCAAATATTCTTTATGGTGCATCTTATTTAAAAATTATTTTCTTTGAAAATATCCATGGTATTCGAGACAACTGGAGAAAACACAAAGTTTCGAGTTGCCATTTTGTATCTATAAAACTACAACAATAGTTAGCAAAATTATAGTCAGGAATAATACCATATATCACATTAGAAATCTTAACTAAAAGCATTTTAGATAAAAAGTGAATTCGAAGTTTTGTCTATTAGAGAATCAAAGAATCGAGTGCAGCTAATATACAGAAAAAGAGAAAATCAATTCTTTTCAAATAAGGCTATTTAAAATTCTCCATCGTCTTCCACAATTAACATGACATCTTCTACTAAAAATATTTCTACACTTATTGTAATTATATTGGGAAACAAATATCCATTCACTCTTCATTTTTTTTTTCAAAATTATTCTTTGGAGAATTATTACTTCAAGATAAGTCGTGAATTATTGAATGTAATTAGTGCGGCATCTGGCATGTCTGCTTTTAAAATTTCAAGTAATATCAATAAAGTACTCATCAATATTCAGTTTCTATTTAAGATTGTACTAAAGAGGAAATTGGAAAGATAGTTCTGGTTTTTCTTATTTACTTTTTTGACTGGTAATTCAATGCCAAAGTTATAAATGCACGTGTTAACTCTGAAGCATTCAACGATGCATTAAGTTATTAAAAAGTTAAAAGAATAAATAAATGATTTTAATGCAACTAACTAAAGGTATTTTCAATTCAAAAATGGTCAGTATAATTTTAAAAAGTAGATCAGTTAATTTTCAGACTACATTGGTAATGTATACATTAAAAATTTCTAATATTTTAGAACAGCATTTTGATAAATTACAGCACATTTAAATTTGTTAATTCTGCGGGAAAAATAATATAGGCCATCATCCTCTGAAGAATGAGGTAATTACAATTAATAGACTTTGAAATACTTCATTGTTTGTAAAGAAACCTGCTGATCAATATGTTATCGCAATTAGTAAGAATTAATAATTTCATTAGAATAGGCTGCAAACGCAATGGAGTCAATTCACGGTCACGTGTCAGGTACCAAACAAACCGTTTCTGTTCAATTTTCACCCGTTCTGCGCATATCGGGATGTCTGCCGATAACGTTGATGAAACCATTGTTTAGTAAATGTTACGCTAGCCGATCAATTATTAAAAACTTCTGATTTTTTTTAAAGATATTATTTTGAATTATTTTCTCCAAATTTTCGTAGTTATATAATTTTATTTCTTATATTAAAATTTTAATTAGTATTTTCAATGGAATTATTGTTTTTGCATAATTAATTAACGTCGCTTTTTAATTCGTTTGGTGCTGCTTTATTCTTTCTTTTCCCATATCCTTCTCTCTCCCCCCCCCCCTTTTTTTATTCAAAGGATACATTTTGACAAATGACTATGGCAGTGTTTTTGAAAAATTTCATATGTTCTTTTTTTACATATTATTGAATGTTGAATCTTATAAATATAGTTCTTTTTAAAAATAAATTATTACTCTTAGATAAGTTAATATTTTAAAACTTACTAGTAAATTTATTACATTTTTTTCTTATGTAATGATTTTTATTAATATTGAGACTTTGATGTTTTCAGTTTGCTCAGAGAAAAGAACATGAAATTCAAATTAGTATATATTGAATAAATTATGTTTACAATTTCAAATTATGAAATATAAGAGGTATAGATACCTTTTTTTAAATCTATGCAACTTATGAATCATTTCATTTTAATTTGTAGAGATCATTAAAGGAAAACAAACAAAATTACAGTTTCATATTTTTTTATTTACACATTAAATAAATAAATAAATATATATATATATATATATGTGTGTGTGTGTAGTGACGAACGCCTGATGACGAGCGCCATCTGCTGGCCAACAGGTGTTGATGCTTGTTAGACGGAGTGCAGACGAGACGAGATGGGTCTGAACGAAAGTCAGGACGTGTGAGACGAGACGGGTCTCTGAACGAAAGACGCGACGTAACACGTGAATTAATCCTGCGACGTTTTCGACGAAATCTATTTAATGTTCATTTCTTTTGTTAATGTAATTGTTCGTCCTAAATGTAATTAAATGTGCGTGATTCTAAATAGTAGTGATTCCTGAGTCCTACAAATATGGGGATTCGACCCGGATTTTAACAAAGATCGGTACATAGACGAAAGAAGAACTAAACAGGAGTGAAATTTGACGTTCTACAATAAACGTCTTGGATACCAACTCCTTGTGGACTGACACAGTGTGGATCGATGTTGAAGAAATTGTGAGTACAATTTTGATTTATTCTCAAGTATGGCATTTCTTGCACGAGCACGAAAGAGCGATTTACTAACTTTAGTAGACGAATTAGAACTAACGGCACCACAGGATGCCAAAGTGCGACAGTTAGTTACAATGATAACAGAATCGAAAGACTATGACGAAGATTTCGTAAAAAACTTACTTTTAACTATCACTCAGGAGCGCGAAAGGTTAGATGCTGAAAAAGCCGAAGCCGAAAAAAATGAGCGCGAATATACTTTGAAAAAGTTAGAACTTGAGTTAAAAAGTAGAGAAAATACTTTAACTGTATCAGATATGCCTAAGACTGATATATTAAAATTGCTGAAGAATTATGATAATAGTGGAGACATAAGTGTTTATCTTTCGTTATTTGAGAAACAAATAAGTAGGGCTAATATTGCAAAAGAAAACTGGATTTCTTATTTACTCGGGTTATTACCATTAGATATAGTCAATTTAATTGCTCGTGAACCTGATCCATCAGCTAATGACTATGATTACATAAAAAAACTGTTGCTTAAAAGATTTAAATTAACTTCCGAACAACTCAGACAGAAGTTCTTTACTCACAAACGAGATTCTTCTTCTTCATGGCGGGATTTCGGTTTTGAACTGAATAACTTTTTTGAGGAATGGATAAATTGTTTAGAAATAACCGATTTTGAAGATTTAAAGCAGCTAATGGTCGTTGACCAGTTAAAGAGTAAAATACCAAATGACGTACGCGATCATTTTCTCGATTTGCCCAAAATAAAGAAAATAGAAGAATTGGTTAATAAACTGGACGAATATGAAGCTGCACGAAGTCACCTTAAAAAAGGAAACAAACAGAAATTGGCGTGTGCCTGAAAACAGAAGTAAATTTGATATCGCGAAAGAAGCTAAAAATTCACCATTGCCGTTCGTTCGTGCTCAAAAGAATTATGCTGATGATAATTACTATAACAAGAGTAATAATAAATGTTTTAATTGCAATAAGGCTGGTCATAAATCAATTCATTGCAAATTTAAAAACAAAGGATTGAAATGTTTCCAATGTGGTAGCTTTGGCCACAAAGCCAGTATCTGCCCGCAAAGACATTTTCAAGTGTCTCTCTCAAATAAAGTGTATATTCGTAACTCTCCAAAAACTGTAAATAAGCTTAGTAAAAATGTTGAAATAAATCGTATAAATTGTGATGCATTAATTGATACTGGAAGTGCTATTACTATGATTAATTATGATTTTTATTTGAAAATTGGTAAACCTAATTTAACGACTGATAATGTGAAATTAGCTGGTATAAGTGGAAATAGCATTACTCCTCTAGGGTTTTTTTTATTGTGATATATTAATTGATGAATATGTAATATCAACTAATGTGTATGTGTTAGAAATAATGCCGAACGAAATAATCATCGGCATGGACGTATTAAATAATCTAAGCTTTTCATTCCAAGAAAAACAAATTACCATTCATGGGAAAAAAGCTGAAATAAATTACACCCGGCTGGTGAGAAGCGAGGTCAAGGTCGTATCACTACGTTCCTCGGAGCTGAAAAGAGACAAACAGGCACCTATTTTTGCTGAGGCTTGCAATAAAATAAATACACATCCTCTCCCATACTTCATTCATTTAGCGGATTCAACAAACTATGATGAAATCGACATGAGTCATGTACAAAAACCCTTGAGACAGGAAATAAATCGTCCTTTAAATAAGTATTCGCCAAACGAAACAAAAAGTACGGAGTTACAAATCAAAATAATACTGAGCGATGATATTCCGATTACTCACAACCCTCGAAGGCTGCCTTTAAAAGAACAAAAATTCGTTGAAACTCAGATTGATAAATGGATACAGGAAGGGATAATAAAACCCAGTACTTCAAATTTTTCTTCACCTGTGGTTTTAAGCAAGAAGAAGGATGACAGTTATAGGTTATGCATTGATTTTCGTAAGCTAAATAAAAAGATGATTAAAGATCGGTACCCTTTACCCCTCATAGAATATTTGCTTGACAAACTTGAGCAATCAAAAATATTTACTACTTTGGACTTGAAAAACGGATTTTTTCATGTAGACGTAGAGAAAGATAGCACAAAATTTACGTCTTTTGTAACACATCATGGCCAGTGGGAATTTCTTAAAGTACCTTTTGGACTTTCCAATAGTCCAAGTGTATTTCAGCGTTACATTAATGTGATATTCAGGAATTTGGTGCTAGACGGAACTGTACTGATTTATATGGACGACATTATTATACCATCCAAAACCGAGGAAGAAGGGCTAGAAAAATTACAACGTGTTCTACAGGTTGCATCAGAGTACGGTTTGGAGTTTAATTTTAAGAAGTGTCAGTTTTTAAAACCACAAATAGAATTTTTAGGCTATAGAATCCAAAACGGAACTATACAGCCCTCTGTATCTAAAACGGTAGCTGTACAAAAATTTCCACAACCACAAACTGTTAAACAAGTACAAAGCTTTTTAGGCCTTACTAACTATTTCCGGAAATTTATACCCCACTATTCAAAAATCGCAAAACCACTTAGCGATCTACTAAGAAAAGACATTGCATTTAAGTTTGAATCTGAACAAAAGGAAGCTTTTCAAAAACTTAAAGATATTTTAACTCAGGAGCCAATTTTGCATCTCTATCAACAGGGATCAGTTTTAGAACTCCATACAGATGCTAGCAGTCAGGGATTCGGAGCAGTGCTGCTGCAACAGGGAACCGACAATAAGTTTTATCCTATTCATTATTTTAGTCGAAAAACTTCTCCACAATAAGAAAAATATAGCAGCTATGAATTAGAAGTTTTGGCTGTAATCGAAGCGTTGAAAAAATTTAGACATTACTTACTGGGTTCTAAGATTAAAATTGTGACTGATTGTTCCGCTTTTCAACAAACTATGAGTAAAAGAGATCTTACACCAAAAGTTGCAAGATGGGCTTTACAGTTAAAAGAATTTGATTACCAAATTGTTCACAGATCGGGAAAACAAATGGCACACGTAGATTCTCTTAGTCGAAACGCAGTACTTGTTGTTACTCGTCCATACAGTGAAGTGACCACTAAAATAGCCAATGCTCAAAATCAGGACGAATTCCTTAAGAAATTAAAAGCTATGATAGATAAGCAAGAAGACGGTGAACACATTGTGAGAAATGGAGTTTTATACAAATACGATAATGGTAGAGAATTGCTCATAGTCCCAGAAGTATTACAAAGAGAAATTATTCGAGAAATTCGCAAAGGACATTACGCTGTGTCTAAGATGGAAGAAATTTTAAAGCAAGAATTTTACATACCAAAGTTGAGGTCAAAAATAGAAAGTGTGGTTGCCAATTGCGTGGAGTGTATTCTGTGTAATAAGAAACGCGGAAAAGGTGAAGGTTTCCTTAACCCCATCCCAAAAGAAAATTTGCCTTTAAGTACATATCACATCGATTTCATTGGCCCTATGCCTTCTACAAATAAGAACTACCAGCATATTTTTTCAATAGTCGAAGCTTTTACAAAATTTGTCTGGTTGGATCCGGTTAAATCAACATCTACTCAGGATGCAATAGCTAAACTAAAGCTTCAACAATCTACTTTTGGAAATCCGACGAGAATAATAACAGACAGAGGTTCAGCTTTTACCTCAAAAGAATTTGAAACATACTGTCAGGTTGAAAATATTGAACATTTCAAAATTAGCACTGGAATTCCTCGCGGAAATGGGCAAATTGAAATAATGCATAAAATTTTAATACCCATTCTATCAAAACTCTCGATAACAGACCCTACAAAATGGTATAAACATGTTGCATCAGTGCAGAAAATAATCAATAGTACCGTTTCGAGAAGTACAAAGTTTACCCCGTTTGAGCTTTTAACTGGAGTAAAATTAAAAGATACAACTGATTTATGTTTAAAGGAAATATTAGAAGAAGAATACACAAAAGCAATGATGGAAGATCGAAATAATATGAGAGAAGAAGGGAAAACATTTTGAAGATGCAAGAAGAGAATCGCAAAAGTTTCAACAAACGAAGAAAAGTGGCGCGCATCTACAAACTTGGTGAATTAGTGGCCATACAACGGACGCAGTTTGGAACTGGACTCAAACTAAGACCAAAGTTTCATGGACCGTATCGGATTGTTAAGGTTAAATCTAAGGATCGCTATGACGTGGAAAAAGTTGGATGTCATGACGGACCAAATACAACTTCCACAGCAGCTGATTTCATGAAAGCATGATCTTCAGACTAAAAGAAAAAAAATGTTTAATGGTTTATCCAGATACTGTTTTCTTTTTTTTTTTTTTTTTTTTATTCTTTCAGATTTTTCTACTTTGATTTAACTTTCGAGGACGAAAGCGACGTCAGGATCGCCGAATGTAGTGACGAACGCCTGATGACGAGCGCCATCTGCTGGCCAACAGGTGTTGACGCTTGTTAGACGGAGTGCAGACGAGACGAGATGGGTCTGAACGAAAGTCAGGACGTGTGAGACGAGATGGGTCTGAACGAAAGTCAGGACGTGTGAGATGAGACGGGTCTCTGAACGAAAGACGCGACGTAACACGTGAATTAATCCTGCGACGTTTTTGACGAAATCTATTTAATGTTCATTTCTTTTGTTAATGTAATTGTTCGTTCTAAATGTAATTAAATGTGCGTGATTCTAAATAGTAGTGATTCCTGAGTCCTACATATATATATATATGTAACATTATTTGTTGTGAAGCAGAAATGCAGTTTGAAGACAGTGAAGAGACTTGATATTTCGTGACGTCGTTTTATTTCATTTTTAAGAAGCAGGCATATGTACAAGCGATGAGCACACAGGACGACACAGAGAGGAATGAGGAAAGCGCTCTTGACATTTTATCCCTGGTCTTATATAACCTATGATTTTGATAGGGAAAACATTTCTTCATAGCGCTAATATATTACGAGATTTCGATAGGGATTTTCGTTACACACGTGGAGAAGGCAGGGGAAACACAGGGAGATTTTTAAAAAGAATTTGCCTCATCAGCGGTATTTTGCCTCTTCACGCAGAGTGTGGAAAGTTATTTTAGCTGAGTCAGTAATTTAACAAAGCTTCTCTTGAATTAATTAAGTAGAGACAGTGGAATTGGATCACGAAATAAGAGAATATTTTAGAATAAAGTTACTATATATATATATATATATATATATATATATATATATATAGCATTCAATTTATCAAATTAAGAGCACATTTAATAAAAT
>JAPMOR010074241.1:0-21702 GCA_026543865.1 Argiope aurantia | reverse complement strand
CTTCTGGAAAAACTTTGAAATCGATTAATCCAACGGATGAATCTGTAAGCTGAATCAATTATTAATTTATATAATTTCTGATTTTTTGCATAAAGTAATGTTGAAATTTTGCATATATTATCCATAAATGCATTCTTGAAAAATATGCCTATCAATTAAAAAATATTAATAAACGTGCAGAACAATATTTTTTATTTTATGTGTTTTGCAGAATATAGCATTACTTCATGTTTCCATGATGTATTGCATTTCCCCAAAATTTAAATTTATTACCTGCATTATTTATTTAAATAATTTTTTGAAACATGAAATAAATATTGGATAAAAGATACTTCTGTTTGTTCTTTGAAATAATGCTACAAAACTTCACTTCGAGCTCTCAATCGTTTCATTATATTTCATCACAACTTGTACTACCCTGCACTGAAAATGTAAATATTTGTTTTAAGATAAGATAAATATTAATTTATATTTCCATATTTAATTAAATATCGTTAGGAATAGTTTTATTTAAAAACTAACAATAGCATAGTTTACTAATATTTCTTTTTCCCCCATGAAAACATAGCTCTTTCGCTGGAGAGAGATAACATTATTGACAATCAATATTTCTTTTTATAAATTGATTAATGTAAAGACCTTTGATCATTTCACTTTCTTTGTTTAATATACATTACGTTTGTTTTATTTAAACACACCGGGAATTTTCATGTCAAAAGTATGCTATTGATTCTTTATAATAGAAAAGAAATATATCCATCTTATTTAATAAATAAATGAAATAAAATATATTTAAAAATATCCAATTTTATTCAAAGAATTGCATGTTACTGATATTTTGTTATTCATAGACATTTTTAATTAATTTCCAAATAGTTCAAGGTAATTTATATCTGGGAGAAATTGTTCATAAAAATATTTATGCAGTTAATAAATTTTATGAATGTTCCCACTTTTATATTTATTAGAACTGAAGCACCTGACTGAATTTTTACTTGCAAGCAAACTGAATTTTTACTTATAGTCTATTTTCATTTTTTAGCTAATATGTGAAGTCCAGTGTGCATCTAAAGAAGATGTTGATAAAGCTGTAAAAGCTGCCAAGGTGAGTGCACAAAGGTTTATAATAAATATCTTAGAATTTCGTTTTTCATAATTAATTCGAGATACTTTATGCAATTGATTATTTCAAGAGATCTAATATCTAAAAGGAAAGATTAGTAACATACAGTCAACAGAGTATCAAAGCTACAAAAGGACATTTTAGCGCGAATTTAACAGCATTTAGTAAGTAGCACGAGAAAGACAATGTAGTATGAATTTAGTATTAGTGTTCTATACAGATTATTATAGATGTTCCGCTCGCTTCCAAGACAGAAATATGATAAAATGATTATGTTCCAAAGAGCCTTCTCTCTTGCTATGCCACTTCTTATTATATTTTATTCTTCATAGTATAGGATATAGAAGTATGTATCCGAAATAATTCCATTTCTAAATTTCAAAAAAAAAATCAAAGTATGAATCAACTTATTCTTGCTTTCTGGAAGAGGGGTACTGAATAATGAAAAACACAATTGTGACATTTACTACCCTATTGGTTACCCTTCAGCCTATCTATAATATAAAAGGCGAATGAAATCTGTAACACTGGGTGGAGTTAAAAATATGCTCGCCCTTTTAGTCTGCGTTATTTTCTGATGCGCAAATCCCCTTTTCTGTTTTGGCAGTTTATTACAGTATGTTAAGTATATATTTTGTTCTGCAGTCAAAAATCAATTTGTATGGGTTAACTACTTAGGATGAAAACATTATGGCTAGATATTATTGATGCTTTTTTGTAAGCTACATAAGAGGTTTAATGATATTTATTATAGAATACATAATAAATTTGTATGGACACACACACAATAAAAAACATCCTTTCTACTTTCCAGCACGCTTTTGAAGAAGGAGAATGGGGAAAAATCAACGCACGAGATAGAGCTCGTTTAATGTACAGGTATGCTTAATTATTTTTAAATTAATATTTTACATTTGTATTTCTTATATATCTGCTGAGAAATTCTGGTTAAAAAATTAATCAAATGTGTAAAATGTACCACACATTTCCACTTTTTAAAAACTCTGATTATATGACTCTAGGTTAGCTGATTTCATGGAAGAGCACAAAGAAGAGTTAGCAACATTAGAGAGCATCGATTCAGGGGCAGTATATACTTTAGCTATGAAAACTCATGTTGGTATGTCCATAGATACCTGGAGATATTTTGCAGGATGGTGTGATAAAATTCAAGGTTCAACCATTCCAATAAATAATGCTCGTCCAAATAGGAATCTTACATTCACGAAGAAGGAACCAATCGGGTACGTAAAAAAGAATTCATTAATTAAAGGATTTAAATGAAAAAAATATTTTTTTTTCTTTAAAAACTATTGATGAATGTATACATTATAGCGTGTGCGGAATTATAACACCTTGGAACTATCCTTTAATGATGGTTTCTTGGAAAATGGCCGCTTGCTTAGCTGCTGGAAATACAGTGGTCTTGAAACCTGCTCAAGTTTGTCCTCTGACAGCATTAAAACTAGCCGAACTTAGTGTTTATGCTGGATTTCCTGCTGGAGTAATTAATGTTTTACCAGGAAGAGGTAAATAATAGTTTTTTTTCAATCATATTCCATTAAATTAAAACTTTGTAAATCTAACATCTTCCTTATCAATTCTTGAGTCTTCTATTGGATTTATATAAAATTTAACAAATTTCGCCGAAGTCAGATACTGTAATTTTGTTGTTATTTTTAGATGTTTTTCATTAAGTTTTAAAAGGTTAACAGCTACTTTATTGGGTTTTGAATTTCTTATCGGGTTTGAGATAAATTAAATAATTTCATTGTAATCAAGTTGTTTTGTGAATTTTGTTGTCAAATGAAAAATTGAGATATATATTTTGAGAGATATATATGGAAGAGTATTTTTTTTTGTTTATCAGCTAATGCATTTTTTGCAAGTATTAATATCGCAAATTTATTTAACTATTTTTCACCAGCATTTCATTTAGCAACATACTGACAAAAAATGTGCTTTTTTTATGAGTAAATATTTTTTTTAATACTGAGAGTAGTTTAAATGTGATTAATATTTCAAATAAATTCAGAAAATCAAACTTTTTTATTATTAACATATAGGCTACGTATAGAGAGATAATTGATGATTATTAATCTCCAATATAGGTTTGGTTGCCAATGATTTGGAGCTATTTCAGTTAATATTTAAACACCTCGTTTTATAGCTAGTCAAGGGCTATTTGGGGACGGATTTCGTAATTTTAAACCGTGGTCAGATAAGAAGAACGACATCTGAGCTGACTCCTCCCACTCTCCAAACTTCCATACCATGCCTTTGTGGAGGTGTATTTGGCCACTACGGAATGAGCGTGCACCAGACACACTTGCATGGTGGTTCTTCGGTAGGATCAATTTTCGAAATTGTAGCCTCCCAAAACTGAAGCCTTACTATTAGTCACTGCGGTTCCAAGTTGGAGAAAACGTATGATCTTCGTTATAGTCTTTCATAAAAATTTCAACCATTTTCCAAAGACACAGAGACATTCTGTCACTCTAGATTGCAATTACCATATAGATGGTGGCTTTCTGTCTGAAGCATCGGTTTACCGACTCACTCTATATAAACTTACCGACTGTTAGCTCTTTATGTTTAGTTTAGTTTATTAACGATATGTTTTAGTTTAGTTATATTAACGTCCTGTTTTAAAGCAATGCTATTGCTATTTTGGGATGGACCTGATAATTTTGAACTGAGGCCAGATGACGAGAATGGCACCTCAGCTAGCACTCCCTCTCCAAACTTCCATACCACACCACGAGAGGACGCTTGGCCCAGACGGATTTAACGTGCACCAGACCCGCCGACACGACAGTTCTTCGGTGGAATCGGGTCTCGGTGAAAGTATCGGTGAAAGTATCCGGTGCTGAAGTCGAGAATTTATTACCTGTCCACTGCGGCCCTCAGCTCTTTGCTATAAGTATCCAAAAGCTCGTTGACATCATTACGACCACTTTACGAAAGTAATTTCCTAGCAAGACCAACAACGTTCTCTTTTTCATTGGTGACTTTATCAGTTTCTGGAGTTATTCTCTGCTGAATTTTGATAAAGAACGGACTAATTTTTATTTATTTCCATTATTTATTTTTATTTCAGAATTTTGCGTTTGTATCATGTTCAGGAATATTCGAAGTAGGAGGAAAAATTCTGGAACAGGGTAACTTTGAATTTGCGTAATGTCGTGGTATAAAACGATGCGTTACTATATTAAGAATAATTAACGAAATTCTGACGGACAAGTTGTACTGAATTAAATAATTTAGCAATCCATAAACTATCTAGAAATCCATGGTTACATTTTGCATAATCTTATTCTTTTGTTCATTTTAACGAATTCTTATGTTTATATTTTTCATTGTTTTACAGGCGGAGAATGTGGACAAGCCATGGCCGAACATCCTTTAATAAGGAAACTTGGTTTCACTGGGTCGACACCTATTGGAAAACAAATCATGAACAGGTGAGGTTTGAATATATATGGCAATCTTTGCTTTTGATTTATTGCAGATTATGACACTATCTTATTCTGAAATGCTTACTGATTTTCTTCTTTATTTTCAGCTGTGCTACTTCCAATTTGAAAAAAGTTTCCTTGGAATTGGGTGGCAAATCTCCGTTAATTATATTCTCTGATTGTGACCTTGATAAAGCTGTGAGACAAGTAATTTTGATTTTTCTCAGTATTTATTTTCATTTTCATTTAAATGCAATGTATTTCATTTTTTTAATTTTGTAGTTTTGCATTTGATTTTTTTTAAATTTAAATAAGCAGAATTTAAATAATCAGTGTATTAAAGTTTTCGTTCCTTGTTTTATTTCAAAGATAAATTTGTTTCATTCAAAAGGGAAATAGGAAATTTACTCTTGAGTTAAAACTTTTAACAAAATTCTCGTACCACTTCTTTCTTATTCAATAGGTCATATCCATGAGTTAAAATTGTTTCTTTCAAAACCACATTATTAGTTTCGCAAATTAAAAAAGGTGTATAAAATATGCCATTTATTACTTTTAGCACTTTAAAAATTTGTCATTTTTATAATTTTTATTCTTGATTTGACATATTGATATAAACTGTTACTATTTGCGAATACATCTTTAGTGCATCTGAAGTGGATAAGCAATAACGAAGAATAAATTAATCTAATTTTCGTTAATATACGCTGAATAAAAGATTGCTTAAGCGCTAATTGTTGTAAAAGTTCTTCAATCTGTAGGGGCTGTAGGGGGAGGGTCAATTTACGTGAAACCCCATACACATGACAGAAATAAGTGTCCTTGTCATTTAATATGCTATTTCGCTTTTTGCGGTGTGGAACCTAATTTAAAAAACACGAAAATGAAAGAAGCTTAATGGATTTCAAATTGAATTAGATGTTGCATTTTATGTGCCTTGATTCAAAAGTTTCACTGGTACATTTTTTTTTTTTTTTGCACACACACACGCACACACACACACACAAACACACACACACAAACACACACAAAAAAAGGCTTTAATATTCTATGGTGGACTTGAAATTACTAGATGTAATTTCAAGTGGAAATGATGATTTGATGTGAGAATTGGTTTTCCAAAGCGTTAAGTTTTTTATTCCCAAAGCGCGCTGAATGCCGGCGTCCTGATCTGGGCGCACTGGGTTCGAGTCCTGGTGCGGGCATGGTTGTTCTCTACCCTGGGTTCTATCTGAGATGTGTGTGAAAGAGCCCTCGCTGTAAGAAGTGGTTGTGCAAGCGAGTGTTTGAGTGTTATCTTCATATGAGCTAAAGTCAGACTTCTACCCTCGGGTGCTCAGGGGTCCTTACTCTCCGAAGAGGGTGCACCCCTCTTTCCTCGATCTCTTACTTGGTTTGGATTAGAGTTCAATCCAAAGGGGATAAGCAACAACAACAGAGGGATGAACACATTTTTAATACATTAAGCGCCACACTAAGCAAGTGAGTCTCACAGGTAATATATTAGTTCAGATCAAATGAATCACACATGCTTCTTGTGAAATCTTTTGTTTTTTTTATTAGAAGCTCAGCGATGATTCATACTGATTATATAAATGCATAATTACTGGTAAAGCACAGTTAAGCGAGCAAAATATGCTGGTTGGTCTTATATTTATGGCAAGTTTTTGTCTCTTTTTATTAATAGCTTATCACTATTTGCTGAGCTATTTGATGATGAATCTCTTAATTTCGGCTTGTATGATTAAATAATTCCATGGAAGCATGGAATTAATTAATTTTTTTGCAAAGTTGTTTTTCCTTCTCATAACTATCCAAATTTCATCAAAAATATTTCAAATTACACATAGAATTAAAATTTGTGGTATGAACTATTTCATGTATATTACTTTACGCTTTTTCAGTGCTATTAACAGAATATATTTGCGAATGAACAACAAGAACTGACACGTTCTTGTTTTGTAATATGAACACTTCCTAACTGTTTTGTTCTTGTAGGTCAAGTGAGATACAGTTGCTTCACGATCAAAACATTATTTTGGAGTTATGTCAAACAAATAATTTTGACAGTCACTAAAATGTAATTATTCTTATGATTTTGCATGTATAATGAATCAGTTGTTTCTCTCATGGCCCAAAAGGCCCAAACAATTTTTGTATTGGGCGATTAACGTATTAACACATCAAAACAAAGGGGTTAAAAAATGATAAGTTTTTAATTCCGCCTCGACTAGAACATACTGTAAAATAAAAATTAAATCTAATTTCTGGAATGCAGATAATTTACAAATTATTAACGCAGCATATTTCTAATAGATTCCGACAAATTATTTTTGATAATTTTTATTATGGGATAGTACCAAATAAAATCATATCCTTTTCCCTTTATGAGTTAAATAAAAATATCACTTGTTTTTTATGAAACATTTTTATTTGGTATTACCATTTTATGTGTGGTAATAACACTATTTATACACGAATTTCCATAAGTTTAAACCGGTGTTTGTTATTCCAGGGTATGAGTGGAGTTTTTTTCAATAAGGGTGAAAATTGTATAGCTGCAGGTAGATTATTTGTCGAAGAATCCATTCATGATGCGTTTGTAGAGAAAGTTGTAAGTATGAGTTTTAGACACTTTTATGTTATTTTTATGTTGTTATTTGGGCAACAGCTATCTTGAGTACACATCAGCCTTTATAAATTTCAAGATTAAAATTGACTGTAAAAGCTCGATGATGAAACATTTTATTTTCAAACTAACATATAAAATATAAAAGGCCTTTGCGAAATTTTCATCTATCTTTAGGTAATGAAAGCTATTTTACTTTTATAGAATAATCGATAATATTTCATTCAAAGTGTGCTTCTTGGAAATCTACGTCCTTACACTGCTTCTTTTTTTTTTTTTTTACTGCAAGTGGATTCCAGGATTAAGAAAACGGATTCCCATTCCTTCCAATCTATATCTTTATATCTCTAAAATTTTATGTCTAATTAAAAATTAAAGCGTTACTCTGCTAGACAATGCTTTACAGAATGGTAATCCGAAAGAGCTACGAATGCAGATGATCAAATAATACTCCTTGTCAAATATTTGCTAAACATGGTCTGCGAAATGTAACCGAGTCCTCTTCAAAATGGGAAATTCACATCTGTCTATCATATTTTGGATGATCATACCCAACATTTATTAATTATTTAACTGTGATTGTTTTTCTTTTTTTTGCCTAAAACTTGGCAAATCATTTGAAGAAGCTTCCTTTTACCATCTATATTGGTTGATGCACTTTCACTATTTGGACGATCTTCATTTTCATCCAAAATTCATTATCATTTAAACCTGTTGGTAATTTTGAATCTTCTGTTCATAATATTTCCAGTTCCTTAATTTGAATTTCTTTTGTTCTTTCTGAGAGTTTATTGTCCACTACTTCGAAATCCCCCTTTTTAAATGTTTGAACTAATCTCCGTAGCTTTTTTCTAAAGGATAATGCTCATCAAAATCTTTCACAAGTAAGCGATGAATTTATTCATAATTTTAATTAAAAACATACAGTAAAATTTTCCTCAAAATAATTTATTTTACATAGAATGACAGATTGAATATTTGTAATTCAATCAAATATAATTTACTCAAATTTTAAGCCTGTTAGCAATCATTTTTATAAACCATGTCATTAATCAAATAATGATTCTAATAACATATTTTTGAGAATGAAATGTGGTGAGAAATATACGAAAATATATATATATATAACAAATATACGAAATACGGTATATACCGTATTTAGTACAATTTGTTTATTTATGAGCAACAGAAAACAAAATATGGGAACAATAAAATAAAATTCCATGGTACAATTGTCTAATAGACCAAGAAAGCAAAGATTTTAGCTCAGACACGTCTGAAATATATTAGAAAATGCGATGAAAGAAATTACAAGTCTTTTGATTTGTTTTGATTGAAAGACATTTGTCAAAATCTTGAGACTGTCATTAAGGGATAGAAATCGCCAGATTTCAGAAAATTTTAAACAAAATTCAGCTAATAATAACAATAACATTAAAACAAGTAATGCTTTGGTTTGTACAAAACTTAGGAAATGGGTTTATGAGTGTTTGATATATTCATGAAAATTTATAGTTATAAGGGTAAGTATATAAGCCTTCTCTGTAATATACTTACAGAGAAGGCTTAGACTTCCAATTGTTGCTTGTGATATAGACATTTTTATTGAATGCTCACTTAGCAATCTACTGTCCTTACACAAGCTTTTAGTTTTATTGACATAAACCTATCATCAGCATTTTGATTTATATGTGAAAATCTTATGGTTATTTAAGAGTTAATGTTTGCATTTATGCATTTATATAAATATCATAGAATGATTAAAGCCATTGTAGATAAAATGAGGAATTATAACAGGAGGCGATTTCTCGGATTATCATTGGTTAGGATCATGGTAATGCACAGCTGCTTATCACTGTGATCACGTGGACAGCAAATACTAATTAAAAAAACTTTGTAAGCATTAAAACTAGGAACAAAACTTTTAATATATATATATATATACTTGTTCGTGATTTCTAAAATATTGACATCACGAGAACAGTCGAAAGGAGAATATTTTATCTTTCGGACAAATGTAGGGTTCTAACATGAAAGGGCTCCACCAAGACATAAAAAAGTAAAGCCGGCAGAGGTATTCTAGTAAAAGTAATCGGAAACGGTGTTTCGAAAAGTGGCTTCCACACTTACCCGTCCTGACACTAAAAGACTTTTTTCCTGTGGAGACGTCTCAAATAGCAGGTGAAAGCGACCTCTTTGCCAACATAGCAGAGCCTTTGACGACATATTATTAATACTTGTATCAGCCTGATGTGCTAAAAGTGTGACACCTGAAATTCAAACGAAGGCCCAAACATTTATTTTACTTGACGGAAAGAAAATTGAATATCAAAAGGATTACTTTATGATCGCTAATAATTTTGTTTCTTCTGTTTCCAAATGTTTCGTTTTGTAAAAGTATTGGAGATGCGAACAAATAAACTTGGGTTTTAAGTGTTCTGTTTAATGCCTACATAATATCTTTTTTTCTTCGTCTTTTTTCCCTTTTCGAGACAAGAACACTAATTTCGCAGTTTGCCGCCAGGTCGGTGCTATAAGAGGTCTCATTGCATAGAGCTTAGCTATTTTACTGTACATAGGCACCACTTTTATGACTACAGATGCAGTTGTTTTGAAATTAAGAAGTGGGTTAAGAATTGCAGCGGTCACCTAGTATTGACGTTAATGTAAATTTCAAGGCAAATAATTAAAAAGGTTTATGTATTTCAGAATACAAGTCAACATTTAAAATTGTTGATATTTAATTTATAAATAATTGATTCTTTTATAGGTAAGTGAAACAAAGAAAATGAACATAGGAGATCCTCTTGATAGGTCAACTGACCATGGTCCTCAGAATCACAAGTAATTTTTTTTTTACTTTCCTGTAAATGATAGCGAGTTAAATATTTCCAATTATGATATTTCTGTTTTTAAATACGAGGGTGGTGAAGAAGTTTAAAGAGGAATTGGCTCTTCTAGTGTTGTTCTCGTCATCTGGCCGTGGATCAAAATTATTTGACCGTTCTAAAATAGTTCTAATTTTGCTTCAAAACTAGACATTAGAATAATTTAATTAATCTAAAATAAACTAAGCTTCTTTTAAACAAATGCCATCATTTTTTACAATAGGTCTTTCCAACCTATTTAATAATTCTAAACTCTCTAAATTCAAAAATTAATAAACAATATTTTTATAGTAGTATCATGTATTTTTATTGTAATAAAACAATTTTTGCGGTAACAAATCATATTTGTTACTTATATATTAGTTTAGAACTCGTGTAAAAATGAATAAGTTCATTGAATCAATGTATAATTTTGAAATTATATTTAGTTTGTATTAAAAATCCTCATAAAATAGTAATCCTTTAAACTGCAACTTCTTTGAATGCTTTCCAATTCCAGTTTTAAAGCACTTTATTTTATTTTCAGGGCTCATTTAGATAAACTTTTGGAATACTGCGACATAGGTGTTAAAGAAGGAGCAAAATTACTTTTAGGTGGAAAGAGAGTAAACAGGCCAGGTAAAGTTTATATTGAAAAAATCCTTTTGATTGCGAAATATCTGTAACTATATATTATAAGCTATTTCATTTCAGCTGCTGAATAATGGAGAAAATTAATTATATCAATACAGAAATGCATTTGAGTTTTTTATATTAATTAGCAATCTTCTTTTATATTGTCTGATGTAAAAAGTATAGAAATATCGATCTCTAGATTTTGATAAATCTCCCTCTTGATTTCTCAGAATTCGCAAAAGCATTTTCTGAAACTGCGACAGTCTGTATGTCGATTTGTGAACATGGCGAATCAAATATTCAAAAAACTAAATAAGTTAATTTTAGCCTATGATTATACAATTAGAAATGCAGGTCAGTATTAGAATTTAGATTAAATCTATCAAAGGGTTAGCTGTCTGACAATCGTGAGTATATGAAAAAACTCAAAAACTCAATAAATTAAATGAGTACATTTTTGCACATGATCTTTATATCAAAATTATGAATCTGTGTCTCATTTTGGACTAAATGCATCAGAGCCCGTTCAAGGGTACGCGTGTATGTGGACATAGTAACACAAAAATATACTAGCAAGATAAATAAAATTGTGTTCGTAGTCTTGCTTCCAAAACTGTAGTTTTATATCAAATTTTGGACTCGGTGACTCTATGGATGAAAGTTCAAATTCACTATACTATGAAGTTAAATACAAAACCCGCCCTACTGTGTAAGCATGCGAGAAACCGAAGAGAGAGAATTCCACTAATTGTTGGAAAACATTGTATACATTACATTTAGAATCGTTTGTACATAGTGATTTAAATGTACTACAGTTATTATTATTATAGAATTTACATGTATAAATGTTTAGGCTACATGTAAGTTATACATATTCTGGTCAAGAAAGCAGCCAACGAGTTCTTAAAATGAAAGTTAATGTCTTTTTACTTTTTCGTATACGAAGCATAGAGAAAGTATTGTCATCGTCAAAAAAATTCGAACTCGGGATTTTGACGAATCTCCACGTTTTAGGCCTCAATGAGTTCAAAAAACACATTTTTGGAAAAAATTTGTTTGTTCGTCTGTCTATCTGTGATAAAGATAACTCATCAAAAGTCGAACGTCTGTCGATTTGTACTTTCAGAAACATGTGAACGCAATAACTCAAAAACGTAGTGACTTAAATATATCAAATTTGGTATGGGATTTTGCGACTACAATTGTATCTCTGTGTCAAATTTTGATTTCAATCAATTGAGAGAAACCACGTCTAAAGCACACATTCACTTTTATGTGAGAAAGTTTTGGGGTAAAACATTCCCGCTGGTTCTTAATCTTAAAGAAAGAGTTCAGTTTTCAGCAGATATTAAGATTTTTTAAATCCATAAATAGAGAGGGATATACTCTGATTAGGAAAAGCGTCCAAAGGAATATATAGCGTCCAATGGAATTACATAGCTTCCAAAGGAATTTACCCTATTTTTGAGATAGCATATATCTTATTCGCGTGTGGACTGTAAAGCACGGGAAAGCCGCGCACTGCTCAGAAGTTAAAGCGAAGTTTGAATTTAATGATTCGAAAATAATTGTTTTAAGGGTGTGTATAAATTGAAATTATTACATGCATATATTTTTTGTAAATAATTATTTTAATTTTTAAAAAGATAGTTCAGTTTTTTTTAAAAAAATATTTCATTTCAGGTTATTTTATGGAGCCCACTATTTTTACTGACGTTGAAGATCATATGTACATAGCAAAAGAAGAATCATTTGGACCAATAATGATAATTTCCAAATTTAAAAATGGGTGTGTATCATTATGGCATGTTTTGTGAAATTATACAAAGAACTTTTCGTTTTAACGATTTATTGATGATTCTGTGGATAAAACTACCAATAAAAATGATTAAAATTGGAGTAAGATCTAATAACTCTCAATTTAAATTTGTAAAATACATTTAAATATAGAACTTTTTTTAAAAATAAATTTTATTTTACTTAACTAAATTCAAAATGAACTCATAAAATTTATTTTATCGCGCGATTTTTCTCCCTCGGAGGGGGGAGCTTCATAATTGAGGATGAGAAGCTTCCGGTATGTTGGTTTGTTCTCGCCACCCTTGAGAGTACATAACGGGGAGGGGCAATCTCTCATGTATGAAGGGACGTACTTCCTTAGGGAAGGGTTGTATCGTGGCTGGGAATGGCTCTTAGGACTCAACGACGGTTCCCGCCAGAGTTGCTGTCGCGGCGGTCGGGTCATTCAAGTTTTTCCGTGTGCCTTCGGGCGAGTCGGAGTAGTCAATCTGTGAATTATCGCGTAATTTCTGTATTTTCCTGCCTTCAAATAAATAAAACAATATTAAAAATATGTGATCAAATCATGTTATAAAAGTACACAACTCTGGTAATTCTTATGAGAATATCATTTTCTGCTTCGATTGGAAAATTCCATTATTAAACAACAGTTGTAACATAAATCCGAATGGATCTTTTTGACTTTCTCGCAAATGAGGAAAAAGTTTTGTAAGCGTCAAAAAATTTGATTTTGTTATTTTTATTAATCTTTATGTAAAAAAAATCTTCTTAAGTCCTCCTACCCCCTAACTTTTTTTTATCGATTTATGATTCTGCTGAAAAATTTAGTATGCGGTCTTAGCATTAAAACTGCAGATTTGTATCAAAATTTTGGTATATTCTGCCCTTGGAATTTTCAGTCTGTCCCTCCTTGTGTATAAATACTAAAACTCATGAAGGAAGAAAAGCTAGACGAGTAAAATTTGGTACACTGATTTATCACCAGAAGTACAGACTTCTATAAAATTTTAGACTAAATCCTTCAAAGATTTAGTTGCTTGGCCTTATGTTTATTTATGTGTATTTGAACACTATAACTTACAAATGCAACATACTAAACGAATGAATTTTAGTATGTGATTTTTTGTATTAAAATTATAGACCCGTGTCAAATTTTAAACTGAATGCATCAAAAGATTGACTGTTTCTGTGATGTCTATTAGCTTGAATATAAGCCTGATAACTCAAAAAAAAATCCGCAATAAATTTGCTAAATAAAGTTTGGTAAGTGATATCAAAATTGTCTATCGACTTGTGACTTATTTTATATTCGGTGGACAAAGAAAAGTCAAATGGCACATTTGATTTTCTTTAATTGAAAATGTGTCATATTGTCGAGGGGTGAACACTCTCTCTGATTTAGTATGATTTAGATATCGTGAGATATTTTATTTATTTCAAATTCTTTCCTTGCCTTCACATGTGATAAATATAAATCAAAGATATGGGATCTTCTGAATTTCTGAATCCGTTTTTATTATTAATTAGCTCGTTTTTTAAAAATTGGGAGATTGAATTGATATTTTTGAAAATGACGCATCACATCCCCCTTCCCTTTTCTTGCTCTAACCGCACCAATATTGACACATATATATATATTTTTATTTTTACAGTATTTTTTAAATATAGCTTCCAGAGCTATAAAATATATTAATATATATATCTCTAATTCCGTGAGAAAATTCTCTACGAAGTTTTTATTCTGAATAATGAAAATAGATTTAAATACCCCAGCATAATGGGTTCTAATTTTTGGAAATTATTTCAAGTAAAGCTTTGAACATCATAACCATTTTCTCATATACATGAAGTTCCTCGATTTTTGCTGTTGTTTATGTAACGTCTTTTACTTTGAATTTCAGAGACGTCAATGGCGTATTAAAACGTGCAAATGCGACAGAGTTCGGATTAGCCTCGGGGGTATTCACCAAAGATCTTTCAAAAGCCATGTATGTGAGTGAAAAAATTGATGCTGGCACTTGTTTCATCAATTGCTATAATAAAACTGATGTAGCTGCACCGTTTGGAGGTTTCAAGCAATCTGGTTTTGGAAAGGATTTAGGTAATGCTTGCCTTTATACTACTTTTGAAATAGTTTAATGTTATGATAGATTTTAGTGGAACATTTATAGTGCCTAAGGACTCGGAGGTACTAACAACAAGGTGTTTCAAAATTCAATGAAGAAGCTAATTGTGGAGACATAACCCCCAAAACTGCCCTTGTCCTTTGGTATCCGTTGAAACTGAATAATTCGGTCGTCGCAAATGATAATATTTCGTGCTAGTTGGTCAATGCATAATAGCTTCCATTATGAAAAACGCATGCTCCAGCCTCTCATAAAGTGAGACTATCTGCCATTGGCAATGAGCCCAGCAGAGTAATATTAGTAATATTATATCTATCTCTCAAGGAAAGCGAGTGCCTGTTTACTTATATGGCAAAGTCTCATCCTATATCTAAGGAATTCCTATGGGAATGTTAGAGAAAGTAGGAAAAATAAAAATAAGCCAAAATGAATTTAAAAAAAAAATCTGGCTGAAAGCGCTAAACGGATGAGTTAGAGAATACAATTCTCCAACGTAGTCATTTCAAACTCCAAATGCACATGGAACAGTTTAAGAAGAATGTAAACTAGCTGACAGCTCCTCAAAATTCTCCACCGCTATTGCAAATGCCTTATATTTTCGCATGAAGGCACCAATCCATTGCGACAACGCTATGAAGCGTATAGAACTATGAATGCTAAGAACCTTGAGCAGTTACCTTAATACTGGAAGTATGCATGTATTATCCAAATGTAAAGTATCACCAAATAAAAAGTTTCCTTCTGTTGTTGCCTTTGCATATTTGCATATTCGAGTACTCTTTATCTCATCTGAGTGCAGCGGCAAAGAAAAGGTAACTGACTAGGACAATGTCTTAATATTAGGGATATAGTATTTTCTCTCCTTATCACATTTGGATTTGAAAAAGGAATAATATCACTAATATTTGGTTTCTCTGGTGTCCAATGTATCTATGTCACCTTATCGCTTCCTCGTCGCCACACTGTTCTTATGCTATGTGATTTTGATCTTTTTTTATTTTCGAGTGTACGAAGTGTGAAAAAAGAAAGTACTATACTTATCCAGAAATTCAATCCCGAGATTTTGACGAAACTTCGCATTTCTGATCTCCCCAAGGTTGAAAAATCCACTTTGGGTATTATGTCTTTCTGTGAGTACAATAATTCAAAAATGCTTAAAACTAGAAGGAGGAAATTTAGTTTATGGTCTCAACATCAAATTTGTATATTCCTATCAACTTTTGAAAGAAATCCTTTCAGTGGAAGTTTATCTGTCTGTCCGAGTGTAAGTGAGCACGATAATTGCTCCATATTTGCAAAACGCAATGAGCTATATAATTTTAATTTAGGACACAGTTTTAAGATTTAATTTAGTTTAGTTATATTAAAGTCCCGTTTTAAAGCAACACTAGGGCTATTTTGGGACGGACCTCGTATTTTTGAGCCACTGTCAGATGAAGAGGATGATACTTGAGTTGGCTTATTCTCTCTCCAAACTTTCACACCACACCAGAGGGAGGACTGTTTCAAGATCTAAAGTGTATATCTGCGACAAATTTTAACCAAAGAGTTGACTATCCATACAGTTGCATGCATATGCATGTGATAACTCAAATACGTAATAATTTGGGCAAATGAAACTTTCAGTGTGATTTTGTTTCTAAAACTGAAGTTCTGTGTCCAAATTTGGTTTCAGTCTGCCAAAAAAAGCCTCCAAAATGCATGCTCGGTTTTCTTCACTATATTACGAAGCACGAAACGTTCATGGACGAGATTCTGAAAATAAAATTCTAGTTATTCTCGTGGCGTTCACTACCTCACCAAAGATCTGCAATTTGTATGTCTCAGAGAGGGGAAATGACAGCTTTATTAGGCAGTATGCGAGAAAGTTTCGGGGAGACCACTTCCACAATTTTTTTTTATGCTTTCTTCTTCTCTTACACAGTTTGTACGCTAAATTGTGCATAATTTTGTATCATTTCTAATTAGAAAATCAATGTTATGTAATTATTTTAATATTTCTCTTCTTTTACTAAACAGTGACAATTTTTCTTTCAGGCGAGGAAGCATTAAATGAATATTTACGAACAAAGTGTATAACCATGGAGTATTAAATCAACGAAGATTTTTTGACAAATTTGAGATGAAAGTTGTGCGATGATTTTAAAACCCAAGACTTTTCCGTATTAAAAGACAGAATCGAGAAAATGCGTCATTTGCTATACCATACGTGATGCGCTTTGTTGTATTTTGTAATTATATTTGTAAAATATTTTTTTTTATTTATATGTACGTTGGGTCATTTATTTTATTTTTTGAATTGTGAATTTAATACGATTTATTGCATTTTATTTGCGAGTAATATTTAAAAAAGAATAATTGAAGGGTTTGCTGTAAAAAGGAGATAGCTCCAATTATTCAAGTTTACAAAAAGCCGTAAAAAACGTTTGAAAATTCCAAATTCTAAATTGTGTGAAGATTTTCCTTTTGATCAATCTTCTTAATTGTTCCTACATTTTGTGACAGTATTTTCACTCAAAAATATATTTTCCAGATAACGTGGCACATGTTGAAATGTTGGAGCTACCTCTTTCTTGCAACCAAATAGATAGTCTGTCTACCTCTATGAAAAATATTTCACAATAAAAATGCAGTTTATTATAGTATTATTTTATTTAAAGTAAACTAACAAAATATATATACAACTTGACTTTAAAAACAAAAAATTGTATTTCTATTAATCATCACATTCCCCCTCTGTAACGTCGGACTCATCTGCTGCGTCGTCGGGTTGTAGGCCATCGTACGTATTTTGTGGAACGCATTTGTGAGCTAGCTCCATTACATATTTATATTTTGAGCTCTTAAGTGGAAGGTAATGGGAATAAGATGGCTGAATCTTGTTTATCATTAATGGAATAATGTTTTGGATGTTGAATATTCTTACTGTCTTGTTGCAGAGTAGTCCAACACTCTCTTTACATAATAAGTTTCCTGTATTAATTTGGGATTTTTCATAAGTAAATACTCCATATTTCGTTTTAAAATACTTTTGCTACTCTTAGAAATGATGTAAAGAGTTTTCAGGAAGAAACCTTTTAATAGGCAAACGAAGTTGAAAATCATTTCTTAGATACCTTTGGTAATATCAAACTTTTCACTTGTCTTCTCTATGATATCAGTATACTCACAAGGTAGAAAAACTCTTCCTTATACGTTTTTCAGTGCTTCCGAAGGCACGATCGGTGGGGGAAAATGGCGGTAGCACCAGGAGCTACCTCTACATTGCAATAAACTAATGAGACACACAGCTCCATCACTTGAGTAACTCGAGAACTAACAATTGGAGCTACATCTTTCTGGCACCAAATGAACAAGTTTTTATTTTTACCACATGATAGTACGTGCAACACCAAATTCCCCTAGGATGGAGCTACATCCTTTTTGCAGCAGATCCTTCAAGTGTGGAAAGCTGAAAAACATTTAAATAAGAACACACACTCTAAAAATATTTAATAGTTATTGGAATGTAAAACCATAAAAAGTTCAACAGGCATAAGAATCAATATTCAAGTTTTTTTTTTTTTTTTTTGCATCGCAAATTTTAAGATAAGCTGTGAGTAAATAAATATATCATTATTTTAGTCCAGTTAAATTAAAGTCTTTTTTTAAATACCCGAGAGCTATTTTGGGATCTATTTCATATCTTCGAACTGTAGCCAAAAGACGAGGAAAAGGCATGAATCAGCAATCCACATTTCTAGACTTCCGAGCTTCATAAGCGAATTACCATTCATAGCGAATACAGAAATTAAAAAGAATCAGCTCCTCAGAATGAATTGAAGGCACAATATTATTTAATATTTAAGTTGGTTTATGCATAAAAGCATCATTGTTTTTGAAGTAAAATGCACAGTTAAATATGGTGTATAAGAATAATTAAATTACAATTAAAATTGACTTCAAATTGTTCCAGATTATAAAGATGCATAAAACTGAACAATTCTCTCATGGGAGGGTCACACAATTGTCGTCATTAAAATTTTCATTTGTAGATAAATAAAATTTACCAGATATAAAAATATTTTCATAAAAATTAAACCACTCAAAACATTAAAAAAAATTTCACAGACAAGAGAGCCTCACTTGGCTTAAATCGCTGACAGAAAACTGTCAAAAGGCTTGTTAAGTGCCATAAGTCACAACACAACGATTTTTTCAGTGATGACAATTTCGAAGAAAAGAAAAGCCCTCTCAATAAATGCAACACTGATTCTAAGAATACCGGAAGTCGACGATTGAAAATTATTCTTCTCAAAATTGATCCTTTTCATTATATAATTAAGAGACTAACAGCAACTATTTTTACACTTTTAACCTAAAACATATTATTGATTTAATAATATTGTTTTTTTTTATTTCTTTGTAATTTTTATATCTTAGAATCTTGAAAATCACTACTTTTGAAATTATTTATTGACCTGGGTTTCTACAAAAAACCTTCTCTGATGAAGCTGGTTTGAACATTATTGTTAGTGTTTTTTTTTTCCTTTTGTTTCATACAAGTGAATTATATGAATTTTGCAATTCACTAATACTGGGATAGAAATATTATTTAAAAAATAAGGTTAAAATTTTTGTTTTTAGTTTGAATGAAATGAGATAAAGATATTTCAAATTCATAATGTGTTAAAAATAAAAAGATTAAAAAAATTATGTTTATTTGAAATTTAATACACAAGTTAAATTTATCGTATCGAAAGACCCGTTACTGGATTTCTAACCCCTTCTCTCCCTTTTAAAAGTTTAAGTAATGGATGTTGAAATTTTTAACATAATCGATCGTACTAAAAGTAAATACCTTGGGGAAGTTCTCAAAACTGAAATTTCAGTTTTCATGGTTCTGTAGTGCCATCTGATGGAGAAATGAAGCACTAAAAAGCTTATATGGGAAAAAGACGTTAGATTGTGAGCTGATCAAAGATTCTAATGAAATAACAAGAGATATACTAAGTTTTGCTTTAATTTTCGATATATTGGTCAACAGTTACGTAGTACAATAAATAAAGAGGATTTTATTTGAGAGGTTTCAAGCAAAATTTTGGATTTAAATCGATTAAAGTGAAAGAAAAGAATTCTTGTGTTAAAACTTTTTGTTAGTGTCTGAGCTTAATGAAGTTAATATACATAATGCCACCGTTTAGTAGCAATAATCACTCTTGTCTTTTTATAGTTAGCTGCATATTATTTCACGCTGTGCATATATCTTCCCATGTTTTTTTCTATGTATGGCATGCTGCGAGTTACAAAATTAAATCGGCGTGTAGCTCTTGGAATTTTTCATGCGATTTTGAATTGACTTCATAAAGCAAGATTTAAAATTTTTTTCATTATAAATGAATAAATAAAAACACTTCAAAATAACTTGAGAGGAAATGAAAAAAGGATTTAAGAAGCAGCTTTTATCCCACTATTTCTACCACCATAACAGTTTATTCTCACTGTTTCTACTACCATAGCAGTTTTTTCCCACTGTTTCTACAACCATATTCTCTAAGGGAAGCGTAGGAGTCATTTCAATGCTTAATGGAATTGCAACATAACTTATCAAACTTTATTGACAATTAATTGTTCTAGACATTTTAGTTGAAAATTGTTCCAAAGCCTAAACTTTTAAGAGAGAGCAAAGGTACTTTCAAGATGCAAGGGAGAAAATACGATTTTAGCTCAGCCTTGAAATAAATCTTAATTTAGTTTGAACTGGGGGGGGGGGGGAGGGTTAATTTAACGATTCTAAATACTTTTGATTAAAACGAAGCTTCGAAGGACGGTAGAGTTCCTTTTCTATTTATTATATGTTGGAAAGTTAAGGAATATTTATATTGAAATATGAAAAGACTTTCAAAGAATATTATTGAGGAAAGAATTTATTAATAAAAGAAGGGATTTTTACTTTCAGAGAGCGTTACTGGGAGAAAGATTTAAATGATAAGGGACCTTTGCCTTTAGAGTTCTAAAATTTGATTTTAATCTTGAAAATTAAAGAGTCTTGTGATAGAAATGGAGTAGAGCAGTTTGAAAGTAATAGTGAAGTATGTCCTGCCAGATTACTTTTGTATTTTACTCACTAACAAAGTATGTGAGATTGATGCAGGATGGTCTGTTCTTTGTTTAATCTATAGAAGATCAATATATAAATTAAGTATGTAATATTCACCCTGACATGGCATTCGGATATCCGATGTGTCTGAATGACCGGTCAACCGTGAATAATATCGTATTAAGGTAAGATATAAAACACTCATCATCGGTCTTTGGACAAAACCCTAAAGTAGGAAAAATGGCCCATCATTAGAATGTTGTCAACACAAACAAGCATCCATTGTTGTGTCCTGTAAGGTAGAGAGAACCCGATTACTTATACAATGGTTTCTCATCCCTTTTTCTGAAGTGCTCTCATAGAAACTATTACATAAGTCAAGTTAATATTCTTAGATTTGTTCGTATTTGGAGATCAGCGGGTGAATTAATGAATTGTATGTTTGATGGCAACTGAGCTAGATATGGCTATATCTAGCTATAGCAAGATTTGGAGATCAGAAGTATTGTGATTTTTACTAACAAAGTATCTACAGAGTAATAAATATTTAGATCTACACTTTTACTAAAAAATGTATCTAAAGAATCACCATCAAGCTGACAAGGAATTTTAAATTACATAAAGAAATAATTTAAATATTGAAGAATTGATATAAACTGCTAAAAGAAAATATATATATATATTGAACTAGTGCAACATTTTTATTGGTTGGAGAGACCTGGATTGTACGGACTCGGAACTAATTTGCATAGGCTGACAAAATAGGAAACTCTATTCCTAAAATGGGGAGAGAAATGAAATTAAGTATTTCTTTTTGCATATAATTAGTCATCTATGTCGAGAGTCTAAGAACACTGCAGTTTTCAGAAAATTTAACATTTAAATCTATGATGCAAGCAATTTTGAAATTATGCTCAATTTTGTTTCGAGAATTGTGAGTAATTTAAATAATAAAAATATTAAAGGAATGGACTGACTTTTTTT
>JAPMOR010074239.1:0-24691 GCA_026543865.1 Argiope aurantia | reverse complement strand
ATAATATTTTTTGAAAATATGACAGGAAAAAAGCCTAAAACTTTCATAAATTTCAATTAACTTTTGTATTTAAAAAAAAGGAGTGATCTTAATTAATTAATTAGACAAATTAGACAAATTTTATCCTGATCGGATAAAAACTTTGTGGAACTGAGAAGTACAGGTGCATAAACTATTTTATGCATATACATAAAATATCAATACATTCATGAATTATCTATTTATAAAAATTAAAGATCATTTAATCCGAAACATCACGGCCTGTTACTGTTTATTTTTAAAATTTACTTTTAATTATCTAGTAACGATAATGTGTACACACAAAGAATGCATTTATTACCATTGCAATGCATGTGAGTATAAATTTTTTAAATAAAACATTGAAAAATTTTGTATGAAATATGTTTAATTTATTTTTAAATATTAAATAAAGTTAAATAAAAACTGCACGAAAATAATATTGTTATAATTGAAAAGCTTATTTTGTATTTTAAATGGGTTTAAAAATGATTTTAATGAAATAAATAATACAGAGGAGAAGACCAAACATATCAATACTTTTAATATTAAAACTCTAATTAAAATTTTAAAAATAACTTCTATCGTGTACATGTATTACCCATAATGAATTACATGACATGCTGTTCAACTTGCTGTGTAGAATGTTTTGAACAATTTCTTTATCATTCATGTCACATGCCGTAATTTCTGTATCATATAAAAGTTTATAAATATTATGACGTTAAAATTACATGTAAGGAAACAATTTTTTGAAAATATCCATACCTCTCTAAAACAGCTCGAAAACAGAGGTGCTAAACGGTAAGCTTGGCAAGTTCAAGTTTTCACTGATTATGTTCATTAATCGAATGGCTGCTGCATTTTATTAAACTCAGTCATTCAGCTGAATAAACAATTCCTTTCAAAAATATCCTTATTTTGAAATAAGAACGTACTCAAAAATTTTCACGCCATGTAAATGATTGATATAAAATTTGAGAGTAAGAGGTTCTTATAGTTTAAGCTATAAAAGAATCCTGCATGTCAATATTTCTAAACCTTTTTATCACTTGTGTATCCTTTGATTTGTCATCCTTCTTCTACGTTCTCTTATCCTACCCATATTAATAACCATAACCATGATAATGTGTCCATCCATATGTAATAAATGAACCCACATACATGTAAAATAATTACTCTAACATAGGTATATATTTAATTTATAATTATGCAAGAAATGTGTATATTGATAATTATAAACATTTAATTAAATTTTAAATATATATTTAAACACAATTAATGATAATTCGAGGTCGCTCTATATAAAGCTAATGAAAATGTCTATCACAGTCTGGTGTCGGTTAGTATAGTCATCGACAAGTACTGATGCTGTAGATAAAATGCATACTTCAACTGAATTTAAATTAAAATCAACTGAATCTAAATTAAAATCATTTCAGATTCAATTTATTTATTTTGATATTTAATAATGAAATATTATTTGGATAGGAAATGCCAGGTATTACATCAGCTTTTTATCTTTTCTCTATCAATGACCATCGTTATGTATTTTTTTTATCGTGCGCTTTGAAACCATTTTAAGTATGGATATGTGTACCAAAAATAGAGAAACGTTATTGCTTGTAATAATAATTTTGTATAAAAGTTAATTTAAATTAATTAAATACAACTAAAAGTACTTTTAGACAACTTTTCACCTGATATGAATAATGCAAATTATATAACAGATTGGTAATGCTAACTAGACTACAATAATCTTCAACATCACGATTAATTAACATTTAAATTATTGTGTTTAAACTTTCAGAAATAAAAAGAGTAGATTTTTGTTTATAAGAAAAAACAGTTACTCATACTTCAGAATTTTGGTAAGAATTATTAATTTAAAGAAAAATTAATTTAAGAGAAATTAAAATGTAGAAGGACATTCCTTACATGATACCAAATCGTAATTGGTTGCGAATTTAGAGGCAGACCCACACTTTTGGAGAACCATTTGTAATAAGTTGTGCTTAAATGAAAGAACTCTTTGAATAGTGGCGTAGAGATGGAGGAAGAATGAGAGTATAGACAGCAATCTTAGTGAGTCCGTTTTGACGAAACGTTAGAACACTTATGTCGCTTTTTAAAGACAAACATAAAGGAGAAATTAAAAAATAACAGGCCCGAATCCTGCTTACCTATTGAGAACTGTGTAGTCGTAAAAAGAAATCGCATTATAACTTAGACACTTAATAACGCCAAACACATACAATCGATTGCTTTAATCATTCGGCTGTCAAGTTATCTGGAAAAAGTATAACGTATCAAGTTAAATTTAATCTGCTGTCGATACAACAGTTATTCAATAATAATAATAGCTATAAACATTCACAAAATTATCGAACGGCAGATCATTGAACAGCCCATCAAAAAAATTTATGAATATTTTTAATTGTTAACAATCTAAAATTTTTAAATAAAATGAAACATTTAATTTATAAATATGGTCTTTATAATTTAACATAAATCAAATTGGCACTAAGAGCTCAATTCGTACTTATTTCCATATCATTTTCAAATTTTTTTAAATGGTATTATATTTTCTTCAATTGTAGATTGGTATTATACAATTGTAGAAAGTAGGTACTGCTTTTAAATTTTCCTTTACTTTTTGGATTTCCTTAATTGATTTAATAATTCAAGCCTAGGCCTTTGAGTAATTCTTAAAATTATACGCAAGGAAAGACATTTGCCAAAAACATTTAATTTTAATTTCATGTTCATTAATGAAAGGCAAATAAAAATTTAGTATTAACAATTCTTTGTATCTTTTTTTATCCATAACAAATATTTTATAAAATAATTTAAATTTCAACCCCATTATTCTTGATATCCAGTGCCGGAATCAACACTAAGTACCTTTACGCCATACAATTTTCAGGAGAACCCATCCTCTTCTTAACTTTTAAGACTAGATTTTTTAAATTGATTTTAGTTGAACATTTACACAAAATTTTTTTGGTAAGAAGTCCTGGGTGTCCTGCAAGATATGCAGCTTCTAATATTTACAGATACGGATAGAACACGTTAAGACGAGTATTTTGTTGTATAACATATGTCTCCCCGAATATAGCGTCATAATCTAATTACACAAAGAACGTTAATTACGAATCCAACAGTTTGCATTCCAAATTACATTGCATAAGATGATTGCACAACATGAAAGATTCCCTAGGTGACTATACAAATTTGTGGCAACCAATGAGAAGAAAAGTGCTCCTGCGAGTAGTGGCGGATTTTGAAAACTTGAGACCACAGGCGCTAAATTATTCTTAGACCCCCTTCTAAGTAAATTGTATTGATGATTAGAAGGTAGCGTGAACTGAACTTAATTGCGCTTTTAAATTCATCTTTATTCTTATTTTAGTTATGTAATATATAATATATATATTGCTACCATTTATCTTTTTTATATTAATTTTTTTTGTTGATAATATAAAATGATAACATGACAGCAGGGCTGACCATCTGGGGGGATGCGGCGGATGCTATGCACCGAGGCTGCGCGATTGTGGGGCCTCACCGTGATAAAGAATTAAAATAGTGTTTCCCTCAGACACGTTAAGACAGAGCGGCGCGATTTCTGGGTGCCAGCTGCGCCCAGAAGTCAAGGATGAGGTTGGGTTCAAATGGACTTGTAAATCATCAGCTATCTACTTTTTTCTACATCTAATGTAATATTTTTTTGTATGCATCTGTGCATATTTGTCTATATTAAATTGTTGAAATAAAAAGTAAAACAAAGATAAATTAAACGATCAACTCTTACCAATGCACACTGCAATACGTAATCACTGGCCACGACCGTAATGAAAAGAATTAAGGAAGTTTAAATGGAGCAGTCGACGGATTTGAAAATATACGAAGTTTACAGTATATCTTATAGTCGAGTACAAGTGTGCGAATATTATTATTATTATAAGGTAAGTAGATTTACAGTCACTTACCTCACTTACTAGGTAATAGTGTATAGAATAGCATATAGTAATTTGATGATTCATTCTATAAACTGCCTAATACTGTTAGATATAACCATGTCCATGCCAAGGAAATATTCCTCTGTGTGTCAAAAAAGAAAATTATCAGAAAAGAAAAAAGAAGAAAGCTAAACTTCATACGTCAGTCACAAGTACATCTGTTTTTTTGGCTACGAAGTAATTCTGTCAATGAAATCTTTTCGACTTCAGAAGTTAAAATTCAAACTTCAATTGGGGAAGAAAACAATTACCACAGAAACTACACAATCTTACAATAAAATGTTGAAATGATGAAATTTGTTGAAGAACCGCGTGTTTATAAAAATATGATCGAATCAGAAAATAATGACGGAAATGGCAATAACAAATATGATTATGACAGTATAAATGAGCCCGGCTTATTGCCAAGTATTATAATTGATAAATTTAGAATGTTTTGTGTTAGAATCGGACCTGTACAACACTAAGAAGTTTTTGCTAAAAATGCTAAAATTAGATCATTTTCCACTACGTACTAATTTTAACAAAATGCCAAATGGTGAAACCCAACTACGCAGCTGGTTAATTTATTCAAAATCGCAAGACTGCGTATTTTGTTTTTGTTGTATATGTTTTCCACAAAAATAAGAAACGAACAAATTACACGATTTATATGTGGCTATAATAATTCTTGAAATATGTGAACTGTAATCCAAGATCAAGAGTATTCTAGTTGTCATTTTAATTCGTTTAATGCTTGGAAAGAATTATTAAAATGAATAAATTTGAGTTCTACTATTGATAAAACAAATCAAGTTAATATAAGTAAGGAAATGGCACGACTTAAACTACTATTCCAAAGAATTGTAGATATGATTCTATTTTTAGCGTATAATAATCTTCCACTTTGAGGAATCCACGAAATAATAGGTACGCCTTCTAAGGGAAATTTTTTAAGTTTAATCAAATTATTAAGTAAATACAACCCTAATGGATCATATAAACAAAATAATAAATTCGAAAAACAGAATTGTGCATCATTTAGCACATAGATCATAAGAAAAAATTATTTCTGCGTTAAGAAATGAAGTCTATAACAAAATTAAACATCATATAAAAGCATCCATGTACTATAGTTTCCAAATGGATTGAAATCCTAATATTTCCCATAAAGAACAAACTTCAATCATTATTTGGTATGCAAATTTTGAAAAGGAAAAGTTAACTATAAATGATTCATTTATAGGGTTTATTGAAGTAACTGATGTGGCTGGAGAAGGACTAGCAAAAACTCTATTAGAAATATTAAGTGAGCTTGATTTAGATATTATGAATTATAGAGGACATAAAACAATAGTAGCAATATGAAAGTGAAATATGAAAGTGTACAATCTAGAATACTTTATCTATATCTGCATGCAATTTATGTGCCTTGCCTATCACACTCCTTTAATTTATTAATTTGTGGTGCCACTTTCAGCAGTATATATTGTAAAAATATTTTGGGGATATTCCAACGCTTTTATTGCTTATTTTCTGCATCTACAAAAAGATGGGAAATTATACAAAAGAATTTAAACATTACTCTTAAATTATTATGTGACACTCATTCAGAAGCCAAAATATATTCGGTTCTAGCGGTGTATTCACAGTTTGAACAAACTTGTAATTCCCTTTAGAATTTATTGATGTAAGTAACGATAATACTGCGGTATCCGAAGGTAAAAGTTTATAGAATGCAATACAAGAAATGCCTTTTATTTTATGTTTAATAGTATGGTTTGCAATATTTTCCAAAATTAACACTATCAATAAACTATTTCAAGTTAAAAAGTTGTTCTTGACTCAGCTTTCAATTTAGTCAGTAAAATTAAAACTGAAATCCAAAATTTAAGAACAAAATGTAACACATTTTTAGACGAAGCAAAAGTGCCTTGAAGTAATTTGAACATCTCAGAACATTTACCTGAAAAACGAATTCGAAAAAGGAAAAGATTATATTCTGAATTAGTAGAAGACGAAGTTATAAAAAACCCGGTAGAGAAATTTAAATGTAATTTTTTTAAAATTCTGTTATTGTACAAATAGAAGATAGATTTAAAAATATACCAAATATTATTTCTGATTTCAAATTAATAACTGATATAAAAACTTTAGAAAAACATAAATTAAACAAATGTTCCAAAAACTTTGTAAAGTTTTATAACAAAGATATAGATGAAAACCTAATCCAGGAAATTTGTTTGCTAAGGGATTTGATTTTGAATGAAAGACATGTAAATCACGCACAAAACATTGCAATACGTACTAAATAATAATTATAATGAATTATTTCTAAATGTATTAATTGTGTTAAAGCTTTTCTTTACGTTACCAGTTACTATAGTAAGTGCTGAGCGCTGTTTCAGCAAATTAAAATTAATAAAGAATTATCTTCGGTTAAGTATGTGTCCAGAACGCTTAAACGCTTAATATAGCACTTGCTATATTAAGCATCGAAAAAGAAATTGCAAAAAATTATAACTTTTCTGAAGTAATTGATGTATTAGCAAAAACAAAACCACGCTTTAAATAAACATGCACAAATAATGTATGTTCGGGTTTTTATTTTTTATTTTTATTTATTTATTTTGCTTCACAAAAAAATTAGGGCCCAAATGGTTTCTTGCATCCAGGCCCCTTATAGAGAAGGTCGGCTCTACTTGACAGTGATTTATTTCTGTCTGCGTATTTACATTACATTAGGATAAACATTACAGTGTCCAAGCATTCAACTTTTGAAACTGAAAAATTATTCTTGACAAATACATCAACTTAGTTTTTATTTATTTAATTTTTTAAAAAATGCAAGCTATTCAATTAAAAAATAGTTCATAAATCCCAATTTTTTTTTCATTAACTATTATGAATTGTATTGTAAACCGGTAACTATACTGTGAAAATATTCCTATTTATATTCCATTCGAACTGGAATAAACAATGCCAGCATTCTTTGTCCCATGAACTGAATGGTATTTTTCATTCAATTGTATATATATATTTTAATTTTTTTAATGAAAATGCATAATAAAATAATTAAATTAGTATTATTATCTTACTTTAATTAATACTAAAGTTTGAAATTAAGTTAATAAATTTATTATTATCAAAAATAACGATTTAAAATTATTTAATGAACTAAATTTATTATTTAAAAATTGTTGACTTAAAAATTTTTCATTAGGAATCTTTAAGTAAAAAAATGTTAGAATAAATCAAAATATTTTATTTTACTAAAGGTGTCAAAACTTTAACTTTTAATAAAGGTGCCATAATGAAAATATATTATTTAGTAAAAATATGCCAAAACTTGTTAACTTCACTTAAACACTCTTTACTTATACGATTGAATATTTTTGAAATTAAAAACAATATTATGTGATAAAATTATAAAGCAAATCATATTTTATATTTATATTTTTTATTATTATACTATGCATTTGTTTTATACATATTCTTTTGAATTATCTTGGAAATCAAAATTTTCACTTATCATATTCATTAGCCGTGATAGTTAGAAATTTCAGGCATTCTTGAATTATCGACAAAACTAAAACAGTTTTTTAGCAACTTTAGTTTCGAGCATTTCTGACCTATAAGTATTTGTAAATTTTCAACAGAGCCATTACATTCTAGAAAGCTGATTGTACCATAAATCAGTTCATAAGAATTCTTTGCAGGTACTATTTTTTTCTTCGTTTATTTAGAAAAGTTGCGACATGTAGAATTTAAAATGTATCATTTCATTAGCAAATTCAGATTCGATATTCTATGAACAATGTTCTTTAAATTTTTGAGCAGATTCTTAATTTCGATGTTCGTTCTTTTTGAAAAATTAACCAAATATCCACATATTGAATAAATTTTGCAATACGTTTCAAAACGCCAAGAAAGTTCTGGACTTAGCATATCTATCAATTTTGTTATGACTCTTAGTTTTCCCTTTCATCTACGTACAAAATCTTCCGTACTACAATCTTCGTCAAGTTTCTTTCCCCCTTTTGCCTTTATCTCATAATTCTCAAACATTTCTCTTTTGTTAAGGGTGTTCTCAGAAAATTTCGACTGGGAGAATTTTAATAATTATATATCCCTTATTTATTATGGAAAATTTTTAAATAAGAATTCATAAATGTTTTCTTTCACTTAAAAATATTAAATTAATAAAAAAAATCACAATTATTTTTTCTTTTTTTAAAAAACTTTTTTTATAAATTGCGTTCAATTTTTTAAAAACTGACACATACAGAAAACTATAGAAGAAATTCTCTTTGAATCATTCAAAAATGGTGATAAATAAATATTTATAATAGCTAAGAAAAATTGTATTTTAATTTTTTAAAACTGCATATGTTTATCTCTACACTTTAAAAATGTGTACAGAAGATGACATCTTCAAAAATCCAGTGAAAAGAAAATCTCGTGAGAATAAAACACTTTGGAAATATAGACGATAAGAAACGAAAATACACAGAAATCTCTATAAAACAATGTCATCCTCCCGTTCTAAAGTCAAGGGCGAGGTCAATGTCACACCCTTTTATTGAAGCAGGTAATGGCATTGGCATTTTTTGTAAAAAAGGGATTTTTTCTCTTTATTTTATGTTAGCTGTGAATTGTTGATTTGAGAGTCAGTTAGACAACGAAAAGAAAAGATGGATCTCAAAGATCTGCAAACAAATTTGAAAATATAAATTCTTAGAGAAATATTCTGAAATTTGACAGAAAGTTCGTTTTAATTATAATGCATTCGAGTACACTATCCTTGTGAATGAAACAAATAAAACACTATTGCTCATTTGTTTCCGAAAAAAAAGGCATTTAGACCCGGTATGTCCTATATCCTTCAATTGTTAATAATATTCAAATCATATAATTTTTCTAATCATATTGCAATTTATTTTGAGCAAACGGTTTTGATATTTCCGGGTTTTTTTTCTATATTTTAGAGTTTCTTTTATATATTAGAAATTTTCCGAATATCACTATTTTTGAAATTATAAATGAAATATATAGTCATTTCCCCCTGTGTTTCGTTTTACACTTCATTTTAAATCAATATCTTTTTTTCTTTTCTTTTCTTTCTTTTTTTTCTGAGTAAAGGAGAGGAGGAATTGTGTGCAAATCTGCAACGAAAAAAATTACTACCGATTCAGCACTACTATTTAGATTTTGAAACGCCTCCAGGTCTCAAATCATGAGGCGACCGCTTCCAACGCCTGTGCGGAAATCCGCCACTGTCTGCAAGTGAATATACGAATAATCACAGTTTGGTGAGCGTTATTTGTTGACAGTACATTGGACCATTTTTTTTATCGAAAATGTCACCGATGAAGCTTAATTAGATCTGCTAAATGTGTCATCCCATTCTTACATGGATAAGATAAATGATTATTGGTTTATGCAAGATGGTGCTATACCTCACCGCACTCAACGAAACTTCGAACTCTTAGCGGAACATTTTCACAATTGACTGGTCGGGTTGGATTCCATTGCAAAAACAGGCAATGGTATAGAGGGGCCACCTTACTCCCCGGATCTTACCTTATATGACTTTTTTTTTATGGGGACGTCTAAAAGACACAGTGTATACTGTGTGACTGTGTGAGCACTGTGTGAGCACAGTCCCCAACTTTGAGCGACTTGAGAGCAGCAATTTAAACCGAGATCCAGGAGATTTGAATAGATGTTTTGCAGAAAGTAATTGCGAACTTCGATTCCAGACTTCGCCATGTCATTTTTTCGGACGACCGACATTTCGGAAATCAGTTGCATTAATATTTATCATAAACATTAATTTTTGCTTGGTTATTTTACTCATTTCTTGAAGTTTTCATAACACAAGCTTCACACCTTAATTAGACTACGATGTTGACGTGTTCTATCCAAATCTGTAAATATTAGACGTTTCATACCTTGGGGAACACTCTGTATTATGACTAATTAAAAAAGAAACATTTATTTCCAAGTGTCACCATCAAAGTAATTAGATTCAAAAATGTACGTCTCAAAAAAATTAAATTTAAAAAGGCCCTTTAACAAAATTGTAAAGTAATTATAAGTTTTTAAAATCATAATCAAAATATTTTAGCACAAAGTTTGCTAGAGCTGTTGATTTGGTAGTCAGCCAATCAACTGATAAAATTTTAAGTGAATTTGAAAAAAAAAAATCTAAAGAATATATTTCTGAAATCTAGCGGTTCTTGATTTTAATTTAAATAAGTTCGAGTGCGTGATAATTCTAAATTAAATGAAAGCGCAAATTTGTATTAACATGAGATTATCATGAAGAGAAATTATTACGCAATCCCCCACCTCATTTCCGAATTCGTAGGACCCTCAAACAGTTGCCTACTTGACAATCTGGCCCTGTGAATTTCTAAAATCAAATTTAACAAAGACCAACCCTTGGTGCCGGTGTCCCGACCTAGGGGTAGCGCTTGTTCCCCATAATCTGGGCGTCCTGGGTTCGAATCTTGTTTCGGGCATGGTTATTCTTCACCCTGTGTTCTATCTTTGATGTGTGTGAAAGAGCCCCCCACCCCCTGTAAAAAGAAATCAAGTGTATGAGTATCATCTCCATATGAGCTAGAAGTCAGACTTCTGCCTTAGGGTGCTCGGGGTCTTGTTCCTCAGAAGTTACTGGAGGGCCTTTCCGCTGTAACGCAGACTTGACTTCATCATCACCAACCCTTGTTTTTTCAGCAATTCTTCAAATGCTGTGCCCCAATGAATATTAGTGAAAACATTCATAAAAAGTACGTATTCTATGCTGAATAGTTTTATTTTCCTATCCATTTTTGATAAGAAAGCTAAATAAAAGCAAGTAAAAAAAAACATTAACTATTATTTATATTCAACTCCTTATCAATAAATAAACTTTGTAATATTAACTTCAAATCTACTTCTTTATACTCGCTTTATAAAATTGGATTAAACAAAAATTGATTATTTTACATATCATTTATATTATACATTCTTTATATATCGTTTATATTATAAAATAATCCGATATTCCCAAAACTTAAATATTTAATATGAAAACAAAATATTTCATAATAATTATTTTAAAAGAGGCTAAACAGAATAATTATGCGATGCCTTTGAAATATTTTTTTATATATTAAGTATAATTTCCACTAAACGAAATTAATTTCACGAAAACTTTTCATGTATCTGTTACATTCAACTGCCTTTTTGAAGAGATAATCACAAATATAATCACAATCAATTGACTATTACAGCTATAAAATTGATACAAAATTATTTTTTTATTTACATATAAAAACAATTCTAATGTACGTGGCACAGAAATTGCTTTTATTATATACTAGCCGTCTTTGGCGACCAGCCGGTTCGCCAGTATTACCGCTCGCTACAATTTCCAATTAAATATTTTAAGTAACTGGTGTCTTAAAGGATTCTCAAACAAAACATTTTTAATCTTCAAATTTTGATAGCCATACCAAACTTATATTGGTTAGATCGTTTCGTTCAATTTACTATATATATTTTGCTAATTTGTTGTCATTTCCGGCAAAACTTCAACTTTAATTTAAATTGTAAATGATGAAATTGCAATTAATATTAAGATATTTTTTAATAAAACCAAGCGTTTTATTTTATTTATCATCTTTATTGTTATTTATTAATTATTATTATTATTGAATGTGAGTATTGCAAACAGAATCGCTCGGTATTTAAGTCTTATGTTAACTACAAAATATTTTTCATCATTTATGTAATATCTGAAACAATAATTCAACAAAAATTTCTGAGATTCAGCATAAAATTCAGTTTTAGTTTTGCTTTCAAAAGGATTGAAATGAAATCAATAATAATATTTTGTTCCGGCCTATAAATTTATTTCAAAAATTATGAAGTCTAAATTTAATGCAGTAAGGTAACATATTCTGAGAAATATTCTGGACACACCAAATTTTAAATAAATGAATGAATGTTTCTATTTTCCACGATCAACTAAGACTTATTTATAAAGTTTTAAATGTTAAAAATTTAGAAAAACTCAACATTTTCATAATCTTAGGCCAATTAATCTTGAGAAACCTGCGCGCTGATTGGCGTATTTTCTTTGAAGTGATCGATGGAAAATCTAAAATCATCCTTTTTTATTTGAATAATGATATTCAAATTTCATAAATCAGTCAGTTTAAGTGATTGGAAATTAACTCTTAAAATTCAGTGATTTAGTTGATTGGAAATTAACTCTATGACCACCATAAAATCTGTGCTTTCTCTTGTGGTGTATGCATTCTACTTGATATCCGCTCGAATAAAACATCACATACAAAAGTACTACACAGAACAAACACATCAAAAGTAAACATAACATTTCAATAGTTGCCAAAAACAAAAGAGAGAAAAATGCAATTAATAACCAGACGATATTTAGAAAAGTACAGATATTTAGACTGGAAAATGAAATTATCTGAATTTAAAAACACGCGCAGACGATATTTACAAAAGTAAAAATATTCAAACCTGAAAAGGAAAATATATGAGTTATTCCATCAATAAATGCCATAAGTTTGTTTATATCTTCATTATTTTATGAGCCATTAAATATTAAAATGGATCCGAGACTGAATAAACACCCTGTATAGAGAGTGTAAAAGATCATAAAATAATTTTTCTTGAATTTGTTTTTTAGAAAAAATAATATTTCATATTTGTTTCATTTCCTACAGACACTTGCCGAAAATTATATTTTTGCAGATTTCATTTCCAAAAAGATTTAATTTATTTTCAGTTAGAGCTTTAATCAATGTGATGACAACACTTTGAAAAAAGCTATTTTTTTCTCATGAATGCGAAACGTGCTTAATCCTCATTTTTATTTTTGACGAAAAAAATTATTGAAAAACATAGTTAAAATATTTATTTAAAAATTCATTAAAAATAGAAATTTAATTTTAAGATTAAAACAGTAGTATCATTTAAAAGATAATTTTTTTATCTTTAACTTCATGTAAAAATCTTTTTTTTGCGGTAATATTTTCGGCAGTTATAGCAGAAACACGTCAAAATTTCCCTTAATTTTTAAATAAATAAAATTCTAATTAAAAACTCGAAAAAATAACCCCCAGGTGCACATTCCCGGCCTCCAAGGTATACACGTGCCAAATTTGGTAGCTGTAGGTTGAATGGTCTGGTCTGTAGAGCGCCAACACACACACACATTGAGCTTTATTATAAGTATAGATATAGATAGATGAATTTGAATATGGATAAAAGGAAATGCTTAAATTTACAAAAATTCCCTTGCATACAAAAGTTGCTTACAGAAAATTTCTTGATGAAATTAAGAATTCTATTTAAAATATAACGATAGATAGCGAAATCTTTCAAGATTGAAGTTTTATGTATACTACAAAATATCTTTCATAATTTGTACGATAACTCATAGGATAATTTAATAAAAATTTTCTGATTATACGCAAAAATTATTGTACCAAAAAAGAAAACTTTTTAAAGCGATAAGAAGGATAATACATTTTTATGTATCCAATCATAATAAAATGTAACAGTGTTAAAAAATGAAACAAGTAAAAATTTCATCATTGCCTTTTCATGAAGTTTAATTATAAATTAAAGAAATTTAAAAAAGAAAATTAAAAACACACGTTAAATGCAAGTTACTCATGGGAAATAAGTTATAACTTCATACTTTCACTACCAACAATGAAAAAAAAAAGAGGTTGAAACATTAATAACAACAATTGAAATATTGTTATTGTTTACAATAACATTATTTTCATTGTTGTATGACTATTGTTATTTCAATAAAATTAACAATATTTATTGAAACAATAAATATTGTTATTCATTGTTCCATTCACAACAATGGAAATACTGTTATAAATTATCTTTTATTTAAACTGAAGAAATTCCCGGAAACGTAACTGGAAAATAATATTATTTAAATTTTAAAGCGATGAAAAAATGTATTTTGTACAGGAATATTTTTGAAAATTATTGAAAAAAAATTATTTTTTATCAATTATTAATTAATTTTTTTAATTTAAAAATCGTCCTGAAATGCGCATTTCCACTCTGAAAAGTGTATTTTTACCACATTTGGCAATTGTAGGTCAAACGGTGTGGATCATAGAGTGCCAACACAAACACACCCATTTCCCTTTATTATCACACTATTACCACACCTGTAAGTAGAAATTAGTAAATATTCTCGTGAAGGGATTACATTTCATTCGCCATTAATTCATCCATTCTACAATATGTGACAGCTTTTTTTTTTCCTCTTACGGGAAAAATAACTTTTTTCGGAGGATAAGAGAAGGGTGATATCTGATAAATCATGAAAAGTGTTTCGAATATTTATAAATGATCTTGATAAGTCAATTACAAATATCAAATGGAAAAGTCAGAGCCTCTTTTCTCAGCTGGTCAAAATTTCTTAAACAAGTGTTGAACTGAAATGACTTGAATAACTTACATTTCAATACAATACAATGCAATATCTATTTTAAAAAATTATCAATTACCTGAAAACTCAACACTGAAAAAAGTCAGGGAATTTTATTGATATGCGCAGCTTCGCATATAAGAACTATGTACTCCGTGGTAAAGAAAACAGTTTTGAACGCCTTTTTCCGACCGATTGAAACTAAAATTTCAATAACAAGATAATATACCAAACTGTGTTATTAAAGTCTATACGTTTTTCAGTCATCTTATTTTTATGCAGAGATACAAACAATCAATCCTTTGACTGATTCAATTAGAAATTCAATAACAACTTGCACTTTAGATACTAAAATAGTATATCAAATTTCATTTGCACTTTTCAGTTACGTCCTTTACAGACAGGTAAGTATGGACAGACAGTCATTCCTTTGACAGATTTGCTTAAAATGTAATACATATCTACACATAAGGTTTTAAATTCGTATACCAACTTTTAATCATTTGCCCCCCATACATTTTTTTATAATTATGGAAGTTTATTTGTGAAAGGACAAGCAGACAGATGGGCTTTCCCGCGAATAGATTTCTTTCAAAATTTGATTGAAATCGATAGATTTGGTGTGAAGTGCGCGTATTAAATTTTAACCTTCTAGTTAAAAGCGTTTTTTAGTTATTTTGCTAACAAATAGACATAATTCTAAAATTGTATGTTTAAGACTTGGGAAGATCTAAAACATGAAGATTCTTCTAAATTTCTTCTAATTTTTTTGACGATTACGATATTTTTTCTTTATATACTTTGTAGATGAAATGTTTTTTTAAATGGATTTAATTACATATTTCTAGAAATATTTAATGATTGTAGTGATGACCGGAATTTAAGAGCTTATGTATGATGTCCCAAGAAAGCAAATAAGCATTAATTTCCTTTAAATTATTTGAAACACATACGTCTTTATTAGATTATATTATTTCTTTTAAATTATTCGAGTATCTACACATATAATTATAATTACAAAGTTTCGTTAAATACTATGAGAACAGGTTAACTTCTGTGGAACGTTCATAATAAAGAGGTTAAAAGATTCGTATCTCTAATCCGAAACAACGGAGCATGATAATGTTTTAAGTTTAGTTCGCATACCTTCAAATAATTTAAAAGGTTTAATTTTAAATATAATTGCGATAGCAAATATATTAACTTAAAAGCATGTTTAAAAATTTATTAAAATGACAGAATTTTTTTTTGCATATGCATGTAAATAATACTGTTGAATCTACACTCATCTGTAGATTCGGCATTGTGAGAATTGAACACTCAATTAATATTACGTGCAATTGTGTAGCATCTTTTCATTTATTTTGTTTTATTATATTTATGTATCTGGTATCACCTTTCCCTTTTTTCCCATTCTATTAAAATTTATTTAAAAGTAAGGTTTATTACCTTTCTCTTCTTACTTTCTACATTTTAAATACTGCATTCAACTAGCTATCATTTTATTTCGTAAATATTGCAATACTACAAAGTTTATTCTTAATTTTTTTTCAAAGCTGTACAGAAATAGTTTTTTTAATAATAAGATCCAAAAATAATAAAGAAAGCATCAAAATTATTTTTTTCTCGCATGTGAAGTTATACTTTGAGAAAGATTGTGATCATCAATACGTTGCAGAGCTCCTAAAGACAAACATAATTCCAAATACATTTTTGGAATTATGTTTGTCTGTCTATGAACCTAATAACTTAAAACCACTTCGAGATAGACAAAGGAATTTTAGTACTTAGCCTTTGCACTAAATTTGCAGATTTCTAAAAAAATTTCAACGAAATTCATTCCCGGGATGTCTGTTTGTCTGGCTATTCGAATAATGGTAATGGTAATTACAAAACACAAAGAACAACTAGGTACCTAAAATTTGATATCTAAAATGTAGAATCGTGTCAAATTTTGAACCTAATGCACCAAAGGATTGATCATCTATTAGTTTATTTTATGGCATGCATGTAAACATGATAGCTTAAAAACGCAAAGTCGTACTAAATAAATTAAATTTGATATACTTTAGTATTTTAAAGCTAAATTTAATTCAAATTTATCAGTTATAGTATTTTAGAAGTATCAACGTAGGAACGCTTAGAAATATCAAGTGATAACTAATGTCAAATTTGATGAATCTTAGTGCAGCAGTTTGCATTGTACAGCATTGTTATTTAAGATTACATAACATGATGAAAAAATGCCGTGGACATTATCACATCAAAATAATAAAAATAATTAAGAATAATAATTAAGAAAATTAAAATATTATAAGTATCAGTTAATAAAATGCTTCTATTACTTGGGTTAATGGACACAAAAAAATTTATGCTTATATTTGCAAAGCTTGCAAAAATATGATTATTTTTAAATTTGAAGTGGCTTATAATAAATTTTATTGAAGACATTTTTTTGTAGAAATGTAAATTTATTTAAAAGAAAAAAACTATCATATGTAAATATTTATCATAATCAAGTTGTCATTATACGAAAGAAACTTGTTTGTCACACATACTGTAGTTCACTTTTGTTTGTCAACAGTTACAACCTGGACTACATAAAAAAAGAAAGGAAGACTCAATCATGGGAAAATATAAAGCATCCCAGAGAAGTAAAACACTGATCAATCTCGAATTAAAAAAAATTCCTTGTTTGCAGTTTTTATATGATATTAAGTTTTATCTAGAGGAAGTAGGGGTTTGTTTATTTGGGCTGCAGAAATGCTCTTTATCCCAACAGGATATTTAAAACATTTATTTTCTTGCATTGACAACTCACTGGTTTAGGAAAATAGAAATAAACTAAAAAACCCAGAAGTAAAAAAGATAGAAAACGAAACAACAAGCAACAGAGAAAGGTAAGATAGAGCTGCACATCGTGTAGCTCAGGAAAGAATCAAAATGCTTTCATTGCGCACAGTTGAGTGATATAAAGAAAGACGAAAAGCAATCCTTTTTTAATTCCTACTATTAGTTCACTCTCTCTCTCTCTCTCTGTATATATATATATATAAGTATAAAAATCAAGTTAAATGGAAAAACAAATAAACCAAATAAAAATATTAAAAAAAGATTAAAAAAGGAAGAATCCGGCCTGAAGACTTTTTCAAGGGTCACCCTCAGGCAGGGATTCAAAAAAGGGATTTTTTCTGTTAAGGAAATTCAGACATTATGTCTAATAATGATTCCTTCGTGACCCAAAAATCCCCTGAAATTAGGCCTAAGAGATATACCATTTTAACAGAAAGGAAAATACAAAACAACCAATTAGAAGAAAAACCAGTAATAAGTAAAAATACAATAACAAAAAACACCAAAATACCATAAACAGACAAATTAAACACACAAGAAATAATGAAAAGGCAAAAAACATAATGAAAAGGCAAAAAAACATACCTTCCAACAGTCCAGAAAATCCCAAGCTATCGATTGTGATTCCCGCCCATTAAAAACAAAGCTAAAGTCAATTTAGGTAAAAATTGTAAGCTCGCAGCGCCACCTATTGAGTGATAAAATATGCAAGGAAAGTTCTATTTTTTATTTAAGCCAAAGGATTAATCCCAAACCATACCTTGTTTAATTAAAAAATTGACATTACAGTAATTTTTGGGAAATTCATTTTTAATTAAATTATTAATGAGGTTGTTTGATGCTTCAATATAGGAGTTTTTATTATTGCAAACCTTTTTGATCCTGTTAACTTGTGAGAAAATTAGATTTTTGAAAATTTTAGAGTTTAGATTGGAATGGTAGTTACATAGTTTTGTTATTTTGAAGTTGAATTCGTCCCTTTTATCGTATATACCAACTATTGTTTTATCATTATCAATTTCGATTTTTAAATCCAGAAAAGTAGCTTCAAGTTGATTTTTATTCGTTTCTGTTAGAATTAAATCTTTTGGATAGCAATTAGTTACAATATTAGTATTGTCGAAGTCAATCAGAAGTAGGTCATCAATATATCTCCACCCGTTTATCAAATTATATTTAATTATTTTTTTCTCATAGTAATGTAGAAAAATATTAGCCAAAGCACTTGAGAAAGCCGTTCCCATTGGAATGCCCTTAACCTGTTTATAAAAGTTAATACGATTAAAAACGTAATTTTCAGTAATATTAAAATTACATAACTCAAGCCAGTTATTTTTAGGAATGATATCTTCATTTAAATATTCTTCATAGACAAAAGTGCAGACTTTTATTAATTTTTCATGAGGTAGATTAGTGTACAAATTTTCGAAATCAAAAGTATTAAGTTTATTAATGTTGTTATCTTTAAGAAAATCCAGAATTTCTTTGTTACTAGAAATAATAAAGTGTTCTTCATTGTCACATTTGACATCGATTCAGATAATATTTCTTTCTCAGATATTCTCATTAAATACTCTGTTTTAGTTTCTTAGATAAAAAGGCATATATTTATGGCGTAAATTCAAAACTCAAAGCCATTTTCAAAAGAATACACCACCTTTTTTATTGAATTCTAAGAACTACAATTTTTTGTTAATTTTTACACCGTTGCCACTCGGAACAAAACAAAAGCTGAAACAAAGATAATATTAATAGATGTAGAGAATCAACGCGACATCCTCCCACCTAAGTTAACATTTTACATTAAAACTTTAACTTACACATAGTTGCAATAAAGATATATAAAATTAAGAAAATTAAATTGTTCACAAGTCCAGTCTTTTAGGTATTTTGACAGTGCGACCTGTTCTAGTCTTTTGAAACTGTGGCTCAAAGCTTACATCATACACATCGTTAGAGCCAGACTCTTTACATGTTTCCAACTTCTTAGTTGAAAAGTTCTCAACAATTAGATCATCATTAGATTCTAGTGGATACAATCTCTGTATCGGCCTTAGTAATTCTCCATTTGCCGTTTTAAGTCTCACGAGTCTTGTTACTCCGTCTCGACCTGGAATAATCTCTATTATTTTCCCCAGTGGCCAATTCAGTCGCTTGGTGTTATCACTTCCTATCAACATAATATCACCGACATTCACTTCCACTGATTTTGTCTTATCCGATTTTTGGATAAGTGCTCCTAGATATTCGGATCTAAATCTTTTCCGCAGATCCTTTTGTAAGTTCTCTCTGTATTTCACTCGTTTATTCAGACTTCTGTGTCCAATATCATCAAGATAAGGAACACCACTTGTTTGAATGTCTTGAAGAAATAGAGATGGACTCAAAGGCATCAAAGTAGCATCATTTTCATATACATAGGTCAATGGACGGGAGTTGATCACTGCCTCACAATCGCAGAGAATTGTGATCATTTCTTCGGAAGTTAAAGAAGCTCTTCCTAGTACTCGTCTTAGTAAACTCTTGAGAATACCTACTAACCTCTCCCACCAACCTCCCCACCATGAGGCAGTTGGTGGATTGAACTTCCATTGAATTGGTGATATAGATGTATCATCAGTGATCTGCTTCCAATTTAGATCTCGTAGTGCATTGGAAGCTCCCACAAGGTTAGTTCCGTTGTCACAGTAAATTATTTTACTTCTTCCTCTGCGGGATATAAATCTTCTAAGGGCTAGTAAAAAACTCTCAGTAGACATGGACTCAACCAATTCTAGATGTACTGCCCTGTATACGGCGCAGGTGAATAAGCAAATCCAGGATTTGGTGTTACCTCTTAAGATTACTGGACCAGCAAAATCAATGTCACAAATTTCAAACACAGCCGTTTCTCGGAGTCTGTCGTTTGGAAGGGTTGCTGTGCAAACTTGCATGCTTTTTGCAGAAAATCTTCTACATACGGTGCACTTATTAATCAAAGATCTCACCGTTTTCCGAGCGTTAAGAAGCCAAAATCTCTCTCGAAGAATATTTATTAAAATTTGGGTACCAGCGTGTGCATTTTTCTCGTGATAATATCGTATTAATCTCTTGACCACCTCATGATCAGGCGGAAGAACAGCTGGAGTTTTAAACTCTTCTGAATCTTGTCGAAAGGTAAGTTTCGTTTTCAGTCTGAGGATTCCACTCTGATCCTTAAATACTCCTAAAGTTTTTAATTTATCATCTCTCTCGTCCACAAAGATATCCTCTTGAACCATTTTGATTAATAATTTCTCGGCTTCAAAAATTTTACGAAAATCAAGGTCTCCATGTCTTTTCTTAATTTTTTCAGCTCGACAATTAAAGATAAACCGTAGAATCCAGGCAATAAGATGAACTATTTTCTGGTATTTCGAAAAATATTTGTAATACCAGTCATCTTTAGGAAAAAACTTGTAGAAATCAAACTTCTTGTCACAGATGAAACTATGGTCTGTTTCTTTTCTCGAACAATCTCATTTTCATTTAAGACTGGATTTCCTCTTGGCCAGTCCTCTTTAGGCAAGTAAAGCCAACTTGGTCCTAACCACCAGTTAGATTTCAATAAAGTTTGAACTGAACAACCTCTACTCGGGAGATCAGCAGGATTCATGGAACCAGGGATATGTTTCCAAGAACTTTTATTTGTTAACGCTCTTATTTCCTTCACTCTATTCTGGACAAAGACACTCCAGGCCTCTTCTCTCATGATACATGTCAAGACAGTCGAAGAATCAGTCCAGAAGTAAACTTCTTCACTCTGAATCTCTGACAAAATAGAAGTTGAAAGCCTTGATGAGATAGTAGCTGCAAGTAACTCAAGTCTAGAGATAGTAATCTCTTCCTTTCCTGTTGGTGCAACTCTACTCCTGGCTTGTATAAGTTGTACTTTAACTGAATCACCAGTCTGTATTCGGATGAAAGCAGCAACAGCATACGCTTGCTTACTAGCATCACAGAAAATATGTACTGAAATATCTCCATTTGCAATCTCTGAACCAAAATATCTTGGAAAACGGATTTTCTCTAAACAGTCAATATCTTTAAGCCATTTTAAAAATGTATTTTTTGTAACTTTATCAACTTCTTCATCCCATGTTATTTTCTGCTTCCACGTTTCTTGAAGCAATAATTTAGGAATTAGGATGACAGGACAACATATACCTAGAGGATCAAACAATCTATGAGCTGCAGATAAGATTGATCGCTTAGTTATCTTTTCAAAGCATAATTCTTTTACACTTGCAGTATTAATTCGTAGAGTGTCAGATTTTTTATTCCATACCAGGCCGAGCACATTTGTATCGGCAGAAGTATCAGCATGGACATCACTGAACTCCCACCCTCTAAGCTCGAATTTTTTCTCGGCCATTACCTCAGTCGAAATGTTAATAAATTGCTGCAGTTCTTTTTCATTTTTATCGCAACTAACACAATTGTCAACATAAAAACTATGCGCAAGTTTTTGAATGACACTTTTCGGATATGAAGATTCTCCAGTTCCTATTTTTTCCAAAACAGTTTGTAAATGAAGCTGAATTGTAGAATTTAGAAGAAAGGGGCTATTCGATACACCAAAAACGACACGACAATGTCTGTACTCTTTCAGCTGACCATCATTACCAATCCACAAAAACCTCAAATAATCTCTATCCGTGTGTGAAACACCTATTTGTAGAAAGGCTTTTCGGATGTCAGCAATAACACCGATCTTCTCTTTTCGAAATCGGGTTAAAATACTCGGAATTTGCTCTATCAGATTCGGACCCTTCTCTAAACAATTATTGAGACTAGGAAATCCTTTTGCTCTAGCCGAAGCGTCAAAGACAGGCCGGATTTTTGTAGTACTATTCTCCTTGATAACTTCTCGATGAGGCAGATAATGTACTAGAGCCTGATCATTTTTGGCAACCCTCAATTACTCCCTCCTCAAGCCATTCCCTAAAAACATTTTCGTAAGCTTCATAATTAGACTCGGTTTTAAGACGTTTAACAGTCTTGTTCAGTCTTCCCTTTGCTAAATCAAAATAATTTGGAATTGGTGGATGATCTTCCAACCAAGGCAAATCTACTTCAAAACGATCATCTACCAAATGAACTGTATCTAGAAAATGCATTCGAGCAGCTTCGTGTAACTCGATCTGGCTTTTCTTCACAGATGGGTCAGTAATGCCAAGAGTATCCAAGGACCATAAATCTGTTATTTTCTCTGCTGTAGATAACATGGACTTAACTAATAAAGATGAACATTCACTTCTCGCCGTATCAGTTATTCGTCCCATAACAGACCACCCAAGTTTTGTTTCAATTGCTACAAGTCCACAAGACATTGCACGATGACCGCCTGTCATGAGCTTCCCAGCTACATCAGCTCCAATAAGGATTTCAATAGGATCTTCACAATTATCCACAATATTTATATTATAAGCAGCTAACTCTTTCACACAAACCTCATTCACAGTAGGTGGCACAGTTTTGCAAATAATTTGTTGACTAAGAACTTTAAAATTACAATTATAATTCTCATGCACACTCGATAAATACAAAGTATATACATCATGTTTACATACCCCAGTATGCTTGCCACCAAATAGGGAGTGCTGCAAATATTCACAGCCATTAGGCTCATAGTTCATTTCTTCAGCTGTAGCTCGTAGTAAATATGACCGCTGTGAACCAGTATCGACAATAGCTCTTGCTGCACGTTTTTTCCCGTTGCCTCTAATTACAACTTTAAATGTTTGCAGGATTACGTTTGAAGTGGTAGACAAGTTGGAAAGAGCTTGATCCATTTCCGAGCTACTATCAGTTCTCTTATTAACTTCAGGTGATTCCTTGTCTTTAGACTCAGATATCGGGTTCATTTTTCTACACAGAAGAATGTGGTGTTTTTTGCCACAACACAAACAACTAGCTCTGATATTACAATCTCTGACAGAATGTCCAGTTTTTAAGCATAAAAAACAATTATGAGATTGTTGAACAATTGCCTCTCTTTGCTTCAAAGGCATTTTTCTTACTTTAAAGCAATCTCCAGAATAGTGTGCATTAGAACAAAATATGCACTGTTTTGACACTTGCGACGATGTCAAAAGATCAGTTGCACTAGGCGCCTCATAAAACTTTACATTCCTAGTCTTATTTTCACTCATTTTTTTATCACCAGGAAATTTATTATATTTCACTTCCGTTTTCGGTTTAGAAGCGTTGAAACTTCTAGAAGCAAGAAGAATGCGTTCTTCTGATTCAACCTCATCTTGTAAAAATTCTAAAATAAATTCTAAATCACTTTTCTCCATTTTAGTTGAATTCTGATCAGAATCATTCGTGTTCGTTTCACGAACTCTACGATGAGCTGATCTATAACGCTCCCAAGCAACCAGTTTCTTCGGGTAGCGATGACTCAACTAGAGGAAATAACATAGCAGCATATTTCTCCCTAGTAACACCTAATAGCTCAAGTGAACGTAGTTTACTCTCGAGTTGATCAAACAACTTTCGTAACGAATTTTTTGAATAGTTCTGTTTTTGAAGAACTAATGCTAGTAAATCTCTAACGTATACTTGAATTAATAATGCCTCTCTACCAAAACGCAATTTTAATTGTTTTAAAGCCTTTTCATAGCTATTACCACCTGGAGGAAAACTCTTAACCAATTCTTCAGCAGGACTACCTCGTTCCATTGCTTGAGATAAATATGAAAATTTATCGTGAGAATCGATATTAATGTCCTCATCAATTTTTTGGAATTGTCCCCAAAAATATAGCCAATTGCGTACATTACCGTCAAAAGTAGGTAATTTTATTTTTGGATAATTTAATAAGGTATTCGTAACAATATTAACACTTTCATTTTTAGGAGATAACTGTTCAATCACAAATGATTCTAACTTTTGTTTTAAAGATCTCCAGCGATCAATGTAAGTTTCTGACTCATCTACTTCTCTCTCTATTTCAGAATCGGAAGTGTTCTCGGAAAACAACAACTGTTTAAATTTTTCTTCACACGCTATCATTAATAAAGCTTTCTCCTCAATTAGCTTTAATTTATTGATTTTATCAGCACAACTCAGTTGATTTTCTGCCTTGTCAAAGGAATTGCATGCTGTAGTAAACAGTCTTCTCAGCTGCTTCCTATCTTTCAAAACAGTTTCCATAATCAAAACAAATGCTGAAATGTTTTGTACTTACTCTTAAAAAGCAATCGAGTCCTGTCACGGACGCCTGATGTCACGTTTGACATCGAATCAGATAATATTTCTTACTCAGATATTCTCATTAAATACTCTGTTTTAGTTTCTTAGATAAAAA
>JAPMOR010074234.1:95720-195631 GCA_026543865.1 Argiope aurantia | reverse complement strand
TTTTTTTTTTTTAGTGGTCGTGTTCACCTGCAGATTAATATAATTCCAAAAGTGTTTTTTGTACTCAAATAAGTCAGGAAATGGAAGATTTGTTAACATTTTTAGAATAATTTAGAATATTTTTTTGTGATTATAATAGAAAGTAAAACACTCAGTAGGCAGGATGAATAATTTTCAGTACGTGATCCGGTTGTCAAAAATTTCTATTAAAAACCAATTTAGGAATCATCGGTAAATAATCACAAAGACAGTAATCGGTAATTTAGAGACGAGATACTGATCTAAAATGTCTAATTGTTTGTTTTTGTTTTAAGAAACAAAAACATGCGCTATTGTGCAAGTTGAAAGTGCATGATTATTACTGTCGAATCAGTTAATTCCTTGATATTAAATGAAAATATATTGTGTTTATTGCATTCCAATCATTTCCTCAATTTTTACAAATATTGTCTTCATTGTATTGATTTCCTCCATATGTATTCCTCACTTCGCAATTTGAGGTGCCTTTCATAATAAATTTGGCTATTTAGTTTCATATTTCAACATATACCTAATTTATTCAAGTGTCGCGACGTCATATTCGACACATGCTAGAATGCTACAGTGAGGTGAAGAAGTTGGTATATGGCATATGGCTGACGATTTTCGGGTCGATCTATTCGTGTGAGCAAGCGTTCTCTTGCATGGATATAATAAAAAGTAAATTTAGCAGTCAACTAACAAATAAAAATCTGAAGTCGTGCTCTAAACTTAAAAAAAAAAGCTATAAGCCAGATTTAACCGTTTATTTTAAATCAAATACTATATATAAGCAAATACTATAATATTAAATCGAAATTTTTTAGTGGCTCTTTAAAAACTGAAAATTTTTGTCAATTGTTGCTTTTGACTCTTCCGTTTCAATAGGTTGCCGACCCCTGAGATAGGATCTTGATGATATACATACTCGAAGAAATCTTAATATTATGATAATATCTTTTAATTCTTAGAATTTGTATTTTTAACAAATTGATTAATTTGACAGAATGTTCATATATGTGTACTTAGTGCTTTTATGGACAAAAAAAAAATCAACTGTCTGCATATGCATTGTAAACAATTCAAGCCACGCCATTATTGTATTATATTTAAAGAAATAACCTACCACATCCAGAATATATACATAACATAAAAGGGCATGAAGTATTTTTTGCAGCCTCTAACCAATAAATTATGTTTAGTGTTATTCACTGTTTATATTAATGAAATACTATTTTTTATTTATAAAGAATCGCTTTTGAGCAGATGGTTTTTGTTAGAAAAATATATCCACGTGGCCTATAATGCGTAGCGAAAGCTATAAATTATTAAGTGGATGATGTTAGCAAACACACACGTGTTGTTGCCAGTTTTTTGGCATTATGCCAACTGCGTTTTGGATTTATTTTTTGTGTATTTAGTAGAAAAGTTAGCAAAACTAATTATTGGAAATTTCAGTCGTTAAACTGTTTGCAAACAAATGATTTTTAGATTTCTTTAGATGTAACTTTTATGTAATGTTTCTCTCTGCGTTTTTAAATTATTATTGATGTATATGTTACCGATACTGCATTCTTAGAAAGCTATGCATTTTTATACAAAGTATGATATACGAAATATTTTTAATGGTTATTATGTGTTTTATATAGGAATTTTATAGAATGACAAATATTTATTCGGCAGAGTATGAAAAGAAATGGTGTTCGAAACGAAACGACGATATTTTTCATACTTTGTGGGTTTGTCAATTGGCAGAACTTAGAATGCTTAAGAAATGGGTGAAATATTAATTGTTTTATGCTTAACATAAAATTACTTACGCATTCTATAGAATGCCGGGTTTAAGACTTTACCGGTAACATCCTACATTTTAAATACAGTTGACTCTAAGACATCAAAAATACACAAAGATTGAAGTCAGATAACAAAAAAAAAGTGAAATTTTCATGATGTACTTTATAAAAAAAGGAATCAAACAATAAAAAACTAATTTTTTAGACCTATTAAAATCTAATATCAGCCATGAAATGCGTTTGTAAAAGACGAAACAGGTAGTTTATATTTTTCAAAAACCTGATAATAATGGTTGCTTCCGTGCTTATAGTTATTTTTAGTTGTATATCCCATCATTCTGCCCGACTTTGAAACTTCTTTCTCAGTGTATTTCAAGGTTGTTTCACTGATATTTAGTGCATCCTCAGAGCACATTTCTACTCCACTTGGCTGTTTTTCAAATGTTTCCGTTAAAATGACAACTCTCTTCCTTTCGATTACAGTAATAAAACAAATATACAGAAAAATAAAAATAATTGATTAAAATCTAAGAAGAGAAATAAAATCAGCGGGAGTGGTCTCCCCAAAACTTTCTCGCATATTCTTATAACTTATCATACCAGAAAACGTCTTGCGTGGCATTAGCGTACAGTACTTATAAAATATTAAATTTGGCTTGAATTTTGCATTTTAACTGAATTCATCGTGTCATTCTTCGCAAGTTTTTTGGAGATTAATCCCTGGCATGCCTGTAATAGTATCCGGAAAGCGAATTTGTGCTTTAGACACATTTTTCTCAACAGATCAGAACAAAGATTTGACACAAAAATGAACTTGTAGTCACGAAATCTCATACCAAACTTGATATATTTCAGTCATTGCATCTTTGAGTTATTATAAGTTCTTGAAGGTACAGACCTATAGACGATCAATCCCTTATTAGCTCAAAATTTGATAGGTGTCTAAACTATTGATGTTAATTCTATGTATCGAACTATTGATGTTAATTCTATGTATTTATATTTTGTATCTAGCTCTTTTCGTTTTGTAGTTATCATTTTAAATTATATTCGAATAGCCGGACAGACAAACTTCCTTCCAACAGATTTTATTTAAAATGGGATAGAATGAGATAGAATAGATTAAATTTCAACCGTCTAGCTCAAATCCTTTTTCAGTTATCTTTGTCACAAACAGACAGACAAATTTCCAAAAATGTGTTTTTCGAACTTATGAAGGTCTAAGACGTGGAGATACTTCAAAGTCTCGAGTTTGAATGTTTTGACGATCACTATACTTTTTCTGTATAGGAGGAAATAAAAGTAATGAAAGCTTAGTTATCTATAGTTATTTAATCGACTTGGTCTCTTCAACAGTATTGATTATACGGGAAGCAAGATGCTCCTGCTTCTCTTACTCCCATGACCCTATGTCCTTGCGGGGAAAGAAATTCTAATTCTGCCTGATAACAAAAACCCAACTAATAGAGAAAACTGCTTACATATTTCGACTTATAATTTGTAATGAATGCATCACCGATGTCAATTAAAAAGGAATATTGAATAATTTAAAATGAGATACAAGACATTTTAATTCTAATTCTAAAATATTTCTATAATTCCGAAATCCTGGGGAAATTTCACTTTATATGTTCAATTAGTTTATAAGTTCCTGTCGTCGCAATTAAACTGATAACTCCATTATCTCCTGACTATTGTACATTAAAAGAAAACTGAAAAGAAAAATTTAAAAAAAAATGATTTTTATTTGTAGTGTGGTGAATAGCATATAAGCCAGTTAACAGCTCTTCCACCCTAACAATTGTTTTGGTATAATAGTTATGTTACTGGAATGCGAACCACAAAGTCCTAGGTTCTATCCTCGCACATCACTTATCGCTGAAGTAGTAAACATTTCATACATGTTCATGAATTATCTGTTAGATCTAATATTTAACACTTCAAAAGACACAAATGTATTTGTTTCATTAAATCATAATTTAATAAATTTATTTTGTTTTTCACTAACGGTAAATCTATTATAATCTAGCAAGAACAAGCTATCTTTATCATAGCTAAGTTGAACACAAACCCAAGTTCTAATAAATCGGTTGAAAATGTCAATTAGATTTTAGTATTTGAATATTCAATCAATATAAATAGAAATATTGAAAAGGGATCGTCTAATCTAGTTATTTGATTGAGTTATAATTAGCATTATAGCTTTTATTGGCGACAGTACCAGATTTATCGTACCACCGAAACTCAAGGTCACTGAATAAGTCAAATAAAAAAAAACAGTAGTTTAATTGTTTATAATTAATTGTTAACAAATAATAAAAAAAACAGTTTTGTTTTAGTAATCGTTTAAATATTTAATACTTTTTTTAAATTTACTCTTTTCCACAAGGTGCATTTTTGTATAAAAATGAAATTCAAATAAAACTAAGTGAATCGAATCATTAATAATTAAATGTTAAATATATCAAAAAAGAAGTGTTATTTTCAGAACACTCTATTAAAAAATGATGTAATAGAAATGACTGACAAATCAATAACGAAATTTAATATTTATGTTAGACAAATCACATTAACTAAATAAAAAAAATTAAGTAATTGTATGAAGAAAAGGTACAAAGAAGGAGAAATTTTTGTAATATAATTTTTCCCACATTTAAATCTATAAATCATTGCATAAATATTTCGAATTCTTGAAATCAGTTTTTCTTAATTCACTAACAGATGGCGCCGTTCTCATAGAATAAAAATCAATGAAATTGATCGATTTTATGGATAAAGAAGTTCCGAGAATTTTAAGGAACCGTATTCATTGGGAATATTCAAGGAAATTTCAAGTTTAATACATCAAAAAGTGAAATAAAAATTCCATCTGTAGAAATATGATATAATTCGCGTTAAATAATAATAATTCAGAAGGATGTATACAAAGAAAGCGAAACTATTGTTTTTTAACATTTTACAATCTATAGACTTCAAATTATTATTAATCATTTTAAATATTTCGATTCTTGAAATTAGATTATTTCTCTACTAGATGGCACCTTCGTCACAAATCAAAATCAATTAAATTTATCGATTAACTGAAGTAAGTTCCGTAAGTAATAAAATAATGCATTCATCAATATAAATTGTTAGAGATTTTAAAACTGAAGTGCATCACGGAAACTGAGAAAAATCAATTGCAAAATTCTGTCTTTACAAATATGATAAAAATTTAAAATGCATTCATTGAATTAATTATTAAAAAATTTAAAATGTATAATAAAAACAGCAATTAAAACTCCTACCCTAATTGTCATTTATTATGATGAAATAAAATGAGGGGACAAACTATTCCTAATTAACCAAAACAGTTTTGAATTTTAACCAAATTTCAATCATAAATAAATAGCATTTAATAAAAATGGTTAATTAACACTTTAAAAAACATTTCAATATAAATCTAAAATGAAATAAAAATGAATTTTCCATTTCAGCTCTTATTATAGGTATAAAATGACTAGATATGTCAGATTATCCTTGAGAGACGGGATTGTAAAATATTAAATCCCAGGTTGGTAAAACATCAAACACCTTTCATGAATAGCATATCCTTTTTAGTTTCTCGTACATGAAATACAAAAATAGAAATATTATAAACAAGAGAATTTTACATCAAATTTGCAAATGTCTATTAAATTTTGAACATATTCCAGTTTTATGGATTATGTCTGTTTATCTGAGAGCGAATAAAACACGATATTTATTTATATATATATTTTTTTAAATGTAGAGAGCTAAGTAGAATTTTATTTTTTTCGCTGTTTCAGCATCCAGAAAGTAGACCCGAATAAAAAAAAATTCTAGGGACATTATTCTCATTAATTTTATTATAAATAACAGACAGATTCATATTAAGAAATGGGATAGCATCAAATGGATTCAATCCATTTTACACTAGCGGGCATGTTCTTCCCTCGACTTCTCCTAAACCAACAGAATATGGCAAGTTCTGTTCATTGCTTCTGATAAGAAATTACATTATCGTGGCGAACCACAGAAAATGCGCTACAATCCTCGATTAAATCAGCTTTCGGAATTACATAAAAAGCATGTGACACAATATGACGCGTTTGATGTTTCATATTGGATATTGAAAGAAACCGAATGTGTATTTTGGACCGAATGTATTATTATAATGTGTATAACCGAATGTACTTTCGACCGATTGAGTTCGAATTTGGTATATATTTACACTTTACACGTTTGGTCGCAAGGTTACAGACCAAATTTCATTAATCTAGGTAGATGCATTTTTGAGTTATTGCATTCACATACACAAAAAAATGCAATCCACAACATGTATATTGATTATTCTAACATTTGATAAACATCTATAATTCTGGAAATTAAAAAAAAACATATGCCATATTTCAATTATCTAGATCTTCGCCCTTTTTAGTTATGTTTTGCAGACAGCCATAATTATAAAAATTAGTTTTAGAGTTAAAAGGAATATCAGTGAACTTCCGAAATTTTATCGCATACGCTTTAAAAAAGGTATTATTCCCTCACCCTGGATATCATTTTTGTCTTTGGGTAAGGCCATGACAAAATAAAATTCGTAGCCTTGCACGAGCAATAGCTACGAAATAGAAATCGTTGGCGAGCATCTAGTATTTTTACTGACTCTATAGCGTAAATATATATTTTGGTAGCCCTTTTCTCGACCGACAGAAACTAAAATTTATCACAAAGCTATAATTGTTTTCGCAGGATTACATACCGAATATCATTGATTTAAATCATTGCATTTACTTGTATACGAAATCATAGAGCGACAGAGATCAGCTCTTTAGCAGATACATTTCAAAATTTAATGCAAATCTATACTTTAAATATTAAATCTGTGCACCAAATATTATCCATCTAGCTTTTTACTTTTTGTAACTATCGTATTCATTTGTACTAGAACAGACAAACTTTCGGTAACTTTGGTTAAAAAATCCTTAGAAATCTGCAAATTTGGTCAAAAGTCCATACACCAAGTTTCATCTGTTCTAATTCAAAATTATACAGATATAATTCCATAAAAGTGTTTTTTCAGACTAAATGAAGTCTGAAATGTGGACATTCGTTAAAATCTCGATTCTTAATTTTTTTTTAACAACTACAATATTTTACCTTTGTATTAGAGAAATATATATAACATTTTCTAAAAAATTCTCATTTTCCTATTTTTATCTCATGTAAAATATAATCGTCTCCTTTAAATTGTTGTTTATTATTACTTCTATATTATTATTCCTTTAACTGTTAAACACCCGGATGTAGTCGTGTAGGTTCGTGTTACAACGAGCATAAAAAATAAAGAAACTAGATCCGACCTGGTTAGTTTTTCGAAGTCTTAAATTTTATGTTTCTCCGTCTTATTCCAGAAAACGCATCTCCTTTTTCATTAGTTACGTAAAATATTAAAGGATACTCGAATTGCTTTTTCTTTTAACTAGTAAATCACATGTTTCTCAATTTACTGTGACGCGCATACTCCCTTTATCGATTTCGATGTCAACATCTGAATCGATATTGCACAGAGTCTTGGTAATTCCTGAAACGAATTCTTTTGTCAGCAGAATAAAAAATTTAAATCCTTACAAAAGGCATTGCGCATTTTCACAGAAAATTGATTTTGAAATGATTACACATTTCGCAATTCCACCTAACAAAAGATTTCGCATTTCAGTGTATTGCATGAAACTCAATAGTGGTGTAACCTAACTAAAATAAACAATAATAATAGTTATGGTGTCGTGAAAAATGATGTGTTATTTCAACGGATATAGAGAAAAGAAGTCCACGCTTATCAGTTTGTTAATAACTAATATTAAATTACTCTGAATGTGCATACAAATTAAGAGACGATAATATTTTTTCTCATACACGTAGTATAGAGAAATTATAGTAATTGTCGAAAAATTCGAACTCGAGATTTTGTCGATTCTCCGCATTTTGGACTTCCCTGAGTTCAAAAAACACATTTCTTGGAAAATGCTCGTCTGCCAGTCTCTGACAAAGATAACTAAAAAACGCTTTGAGCTAAACGATTGAAATTTGGTATACGATCTTTTCACCTAATTTGCAGATTTCTATCAAATTTTGAGTAAATTCTGTTCAGAACAAGACCGTCTGTCCGGCTGTTCGAATATATTTAACACGATAATTATAAAACGAAGAGAGCTAGAAAGATAAAATTTGGTACAAAAATTTAACATCTATAGTGTAGATACCTGTCAAATTTTGAGCCAAATCCACAAACCGGTTGACTGTCTGTCGGGCTGTACTTTCAGAAACATTTAAACGCGGTAATTCAAAAACGCAATGGCATAAATATATTAAATTTATTACTGGATTTTTTTGACTAGAAAGGCAGTTTTTTGACAAATTTTTGTTTTAATCATATGAGAAAAACGTGTGCAAATCACAAACATTTTTGGTTACTGCTAATGCATGTCAAGGTTTAATCGCCAAGTAATTCGTCAAGTATGACACGATAGATGCAGTAAAAATGTTAAATTCACGCCATAAGTTAATATTTTGTAAATATTATACGCCAATGCCATGTAAGGCGTTCTCTGGGATGGCAAGTTTATTAGAGAGTATGTAAGAAAGTTTTAGGAAAACCACTCCCGCTGTTTTTTTTTTTAAATATTTGATATCATCCTTTATGTAAACAAGAGAGCATTAACTTCAAGGACTAAATTAATACGTATAGTTTAGTTATAAGATCCGGCTAGTAGCAACAATAGACGAATTTCTAAATTAAAATTTCGAATTTATACAATTTTAATAAATGAAAGTCACTATTTTCTGCTAGTGTAGTTTGAGACAGAAATGTACAGTTCTCAATATATTTCCTTCCCGTTTTTTTCAGATTTGTTTAGAAGCATCCTGACAAAATTTACAATATCTTGATGTTATTGACTCCTTAACCGTCGTGCCCATACGCCTGATTCTTATAAGACAGGAATTCCCTAACTGTGAGGAGTAACATAATTTGACAAGTATATCTTTTTTTTTTTTTTTTTTCAAAATTGTAAAAAAGTCTCTAACAAGCCTATCGGTATAGATAACTTTTGTAAAATTAAATTTAATAATAAATGTGTTTTTTTTATCTCTTCACAAAAGTTTCTTTGAGATTTATAAATTCCTTTTTTATGAAAGCATGTATCCTTTGTCTATGAAAAAATCCAATGCGCTGAACATGAAGTGGGTCGTTTTAATTCGGTTTCAAAGAAAAAGTCGATCGTTATAATTCGGTTTCAAAAAAGTGAGTTGTTATAAATCAGTTTCCAAAAAATAAATCAGTTTCCAAAAAATTGGTCGTAATTTAAGATTTTGGGAATTCCTGCTATAAGCTAATAAATCAATTCATCGAGTCGTCGAACAATAAATCATTCTGCTATAATCCAATGCAAAAATTGCACACAATCCGATAACACTTAAGTACTCTTAGTAAGTAATTCTTAATTGTATCTGAAAGACTTTCCCGGTAAAGAAAATAATATCTAAATAAATAGTAAAAAAAAAAAACAGTTAGACAGTTAAATTTATTTTAATCTTCAAAGTACTCTTTTACTCCATGACCGGCTAATTTATTGAACCTTCTGATTAGATGATTCATAAATTTTCGGATTATTCATTGTTATTTCCATCTAAGTAATAACGATTGAGATAGTAGAGTTACTTGAGAAATTTTTGTCTTCTTAGTTAGTTGCTACTTTGATTTACTTTAATTTGTTTTAGATTTCAATAATTCTGTAATTAAATCCACATGCTCAATATTTCTTTGTTTGCGAAGAATTTAATCTTGGTTTTTTTTTTTTTTTTTTGCGAGGTGAAATAAAAAAAAGCATATTTTTAGCATATTCATTCGGTTGAAAATCACGAGGTCCCAAAGTAGCAGTAGAGATGCTTTAAAAAGGGACGTTAATATAATTAAAGTAAACTGAACAAGACCAAAGCAAATACATCGTCTTTTCTGTACTCCGTATTCCAAAAAATGAAATCGCTGTCAACTGTAAGCTTTCCATTAATATGCTATGGGAACATTGGATTATAAACATACTTTAATCTTAAATAAATTCTTTTAATAAATACAAATAAATTCTTTTTTTATTCCGACAAAATAGACAAATCATTACCGAGATAATAACTATTAATTTTAATTGTTAATCAAAGTAATAGTGTTGACTTTTACGGAATTAAATTGATGAATGCGATCCGCTTTCCTCCACCCTTTTCTTAGAATTCTGAGAAATCATGTCAACAGAGAGATACAAAAAGAAATTCTAAATTGAATTTTTTTAATGATAATAATACATTCTCTATGTATACTCCGTATTCCAGAAAATAAAATTACTTTTAGCGATCCATTAATATGCTGTGGGAACATTAGATTATATGCATACTTTAGGCTTAAAACGCATAAAATACAATTATTTTTTTATATTCGAACAATATAAACAAAACCTTATTGAAATCGGAACTATATATTTTAATTGATAATCAAAATAAAATTGTCTTTTAAGGAAATAAACTGCGAATGCAACCAAGAAAGCACTGCATCTTTTGGTATGACAAAAATGTATTAAAGCCATAAATCATGATTTCTAGTACAGATGGTTCATTGCCAATATGAATTCCTATAAATCTCCGTTTAAGATTTCATTCACTTCATTCATTGACGCATTTCAATCAGAATTTCTAAACGAAACCCCCTGCTGATGTGTCATGTATTGCAAAAGCAATTCATCGTACATTACCACAGCTAGTTCAAATGATACTTGCTTTTTAAGATACCACATGCATTTGTTGAATAAAATCTAACAAACCGGAGCATATGTGCAGCAATTAACAAGAATGACGCAGCGTTCGTAATCAGATGCTAAACAGATGGGAAATGAAATAGCAAAGAAAAACAGCAATTCTTTTCCTCAATTGATTTTTTTAAAATTGTTTTTTCCGCCCTGCGTAAGGAGGTTGGTTCTTCGATATTCGTTTCCATGCAACGGAGTGGAAATGAGGAAGTCGTAATAAATACGTAAATTTCCTGAAGAAATACCGTCACATGCTTTCGATGAAAAAAATAAATCTCATTTCATTTCTTAGAAGAAGTTAATATCTGTATTTTCAGTTTCACATCTTAAATTTTTATGTATCCTTCATAATGCTAACAATTCCGTTTTTGTTTTATGTCCAGAAAACAACTTTTTAAAGTTGTCAAATAGTATAATGTTTTAAACGTAAATATTGAAGTAGTTGTTGTTACTTATAGCGCTTGTCATAGACAAGCTCGGTGACGAAGTCAGCGATTTAAGCCGAGTTTATGCAGTAGCTTCTGAGGGTAAAGATCCCTGTGCACTCGAAAGCAGAAGTCTGACTTCTAGCTTATATGAAGATGACACTCACAAGCTCACTTACGCAACCCCTTTCTACAGGGGGACTCTTTCACAGATAGAACAAAGGGGGAAGAACAACCATGCCCGACTCATGACGCCCAGATCACGGGGGAGAGGCGCTACCCCTAGGCCAGGACGTCGACATATATATTTAAGTTATTATTGAATTTTGCCATTTGTTTTACTAGGATATGTGGTTTCAAGGATTTTTTAACAATAATTTTCGTTTTCGAATTTCCAAATAAACCAGAATATATCAAATTATATATAATCAATTCTGAAACCGAACGATTTTTTTCTTCTGATATTTTTTTTGAAATTCATTTACTTTTTAATAAATTTAACCCTTAAGTGCTTAGCATTGTAGATCTGCAACCCTATGTTTAAAACCTTCATATCTCTTTATGTATTAACCTTTGCTTAGTTTTTTTTTTTTTTTAGTTTTATCATGGCTATTTTATCGTTTTCGAAATGCAAATAGAATTTTGGACAGTTTATTTGTGACAATTTTCATTGTTGGCGCGCAATCAGAGTACAATTTCATTTCGACAGATGTTATTGATTTCGATTATTTATATAGAAAGTAATAAAAACTTACAGGAAAAATTGTTTTCGGACAGAAACAATGAAAGAGAAACGAATGCTATATATATTTGCATATATTAATAAATGTATGCAAGAAAAATGTAGCTTTTTTGGGGATATAAAAATACATTAATATGCAAAATCGGTTTTATATAAGCTCATTAAACCTATAGTCATCTCATCTTTCGCCGTCTATGTATGTACGAAAAGATGGCGTTGTCACTTACCTATATTTTTAAACTGATTGAGATGTAAAATTGCTCTATGTAAGGGTATTAGATTGTAGTGTAGCAAATGCAATGTTCCTCCATGTTTAAATGGTAAAAATAATTGCTTCATGAAGTTTCATAATATAATGCGAAGTATAATTTATGTTTTAAATATTATATTATTGTACGCAATAGATTTATAAAACTCAAAAAATAATTGTTCATGATGTTGTAAAAACACATCAGTATGGTTTTTTTTAATTAAAATAAATTCTTATATATATTTTTTTCTTTTTTGTATTTTTTCTATTAAATACACCCACTTCAATGTTGATTTCAAATTTTATTTATTAAAAATAAAAATTCATGCATTTAAGGGTTAAAAAAGTATTGAATATTATAAATATTTCTGATATTTTTTTGCTAAGCATAGTTTCAGATTGTAAAAGTAAATGCTATACAATAAATAAGATCCTTTTTCAATATAATTTTTAACTAAAGGTAGGACTTTTTAGTAGTATACCAAATGTTTTTTGGAAACTGAATATAGTAATAGAGGTGTAGTGATGAAGGTGGAAGAGGATGTGGGATTGTAACGTCCCATAAGAATTGGTGTAAATAATAATATTCGAAAAATCATTCGAATTTAACTTGAAATTAATATTTAAAAAACTATAACCCACATAAGCATTCTTTTCATCTTCATAATAAACAATGTATTTCGAATTATGAGTTGGAAGTGGATAATCCCTCCCCTACATGAAATATTTCTGGCTACGCCCCTGATAGAAATATATATTGTATTGTAAAAAATCGAACCATTTACAATAATAGATTATTTATTATGCTATAATTAAGCTTGGGAAAAAACATTTTTAGTTTTTTTTAGTATTGTGTTCCATAAACATCTACAGCTCAATGTTTGTTATTTGATTTCCAATTAAGTTGACATGACGTCACCATCTCATGACACAACAACAGAATCACAAGCTTAATGCAAAACATGTCGAATAACATCAGCTTATTCATTGTGTTATGAAGTAATTATTTGAAGAGCAAATCAAAAATATGCTACATACATCAGATGATATCGGGGCTGTGTATTTCCTGCTTTCACGTTTCTCACATGAGAATGAGTGAATGACTCCATTGGAGTGAATGACTCCATTGCTGTTAGATACTATCATAATGTTTTTAGAAAAAGATGGGAAAATTAAATTGAAGTTAACATTCTGCATCAATGCAACTGACTACATTTCTGAAGGCCCATTCTAACTGCCGTTATCCTCACGAACAATTGTTAAATAATTTTTTGAGAAACCAATCGTCATAGATTAAGATTTTTTTTGTTTTATTTTGTTTCAATTCTAATTTTCCCCTACTTTTTTTTTTTTTTTTGAAAACTGTCGAAAAGTACTTTTAGAATAGGACGAATTCAAACAGATGCTAAAGTATTTACAGGTATTTTCCAACGTTTCTTTTTTATTGTTAATCAATAAGTTGAAGTTTCCAAAAAATAACGGAGATGGTAATCTAAATTTCTGTATAGTGTTTTCACCTGCGTAATTCTTACTTAAATGGAACTCCTAAAATCTCGATCGAATAAAAAATATTTTTCAAAATTATGCCTTTAAAAAAAGATTTATTCCTAATCTAATTCAATTATTTTAACGTACAACGGCTCATTTTATAGGTCTTTTTAAATGCTATGATTTTCTTTATTTAAATTTTTCTCTCAGATTAATAATTTCAGATTTTTAACTTCAAATTTTTAAAGAGAAGAACATCGATTAATTGAATTTTTTATTTAAAACAAGATGTTTCAACTTTCCATGTCCTCCATTTTCCAGGCGATATCCGTGCGCAAAAAGATAAAAGAATATAGACATGTATTGACTGGCCAACCCAGCAATTCAAAATAACAAAATTTCCTTTATGGTTTTTTTAAAATACTATTCGATTGAACTACATTCTCTGATTCAGTGAACACTGGATCCACATATTCGGCGGCTCGTTAATGGGAACAATCTTAAACCAACGGCCAACCAATTCTAAAGACAAAGCCTCACTTCTAGGCCCAACATTGCCTGTATATGTTAAATCAGAAGTAATATCAATTTGTAAAATTAATAATCTACATTTAAGTGTAGGACTAAATATTTTTTTGCAGTTTAATTTAACCCTCTGTACTTCTGAAGTGCATGTAGGCCGTGATGGCCTGGTGGTAAGGTCTTGGCTTCGGAACGGGAAGATTTCAGTTTCGAAACCCAATTCCACCGTCATATAAGCGAGTCTGGTGCACATTAAACCTATGGAGACCAAACATCCTCCTGTTGGTGTGGTGTGGAAATTCGGAGAGGAGGTGTCAGCTCAGGTATAGTCCTCGTCATCTGACAACGGTTCAAAATTATGAGGTTCGTCCCAAATTAACCCTAATGTTGCTTTAAAACGGGACGTTAATATAACTAAACTAATCTAAAGTGCATGCTGGCACCATTCTAGATGGTGTATGATTGAGACATTTTTCATTAATTAATTTTTTTTATTTCATTAATTAACAAATAAATCTATACAGTTGTAAAAAAATGGAGGATTAATTTTTCCTACACAGTTTAAGAAGTGAAGGATCAATTTTTCCTACACAGTTGCCAGAAGTCAAAAATTAATTTATCAATAAAAACCAATTAATTGAAACATATTTTTTGAAACCACTTAGCACTAAAATGAGTCCTTATATTCAATGAATAATTGTGCATTGAATCAGAGGCGGTATTTTGCTGCTTTGTACATTATGAGGCCCTAATTTTTATGAAATGATTAGTCAATTTAGTTTAGTATTTCGGTGCATTTTTAACACTATTGTTTCATTATAGGCTAATATTATTTTTTTATTAACTTTGTGAATATGTATTTATTTTTATTTATCTATTGTTGCTCTATGGCGTCTATTCTCTTAAAGAATATTATTAAAGAATACGATCTGTTTCATAAATATTCTAATAATTAAGTGTATCTAATGAAACAACCTAATGAATCGGAACTTGCCCAATTATACTTCATAAAGCATCTCTATTAAAGTAGTTTTTTTATCGTTCATGGAAATTGTATTATCTAAATATTTATTTGGCAACTAAAAAAATAAAGTGTATAAATCGGCTTCTTTGCGGCTCTCAGCAGTCCTAGGCAGTTGCTTAGTCTACCTAATTAGAAAACAGCCACAGTATTGAATGAATTTTGGGAGTTCCAAAAGTTAATATTTCAGTTACAGCACTATCTTTTGTATTCGCCCAATTTAATATGGTCAGTATCTAAGGCATCGTTTCATAGTATTTTATTAACAATTAAAGAAATATTTAATGTTTTTTCCTATAAAGATATGTAAATCTGAGAAAATCTTGATGACAAGAATATTGATTTTTCCTGCTTCAATACAGTACAGTAGAAGAAAATATTTTATACTACATGGTTAGAAAACGGGAATTTGGAATACACGTGGAAGTATGTGAATTAGTTTTAAACGTGATATCAAATCCACTTTCGTATTTAGGTTATCGATTGCCTTAAAGAGGCGTTACCATAACGATTTTGACGTCATATCGTAAGAGGTATCCAGGTTTTTTTGACAAATAAAACAAAAAAACTAATAAATGGAATGCGAGAACTGTAAAAACTGGATTGCTTTCTCGGGAAACCAGTTTTATTTCAGTAACTGATATTTGAAGATAGATCAATAAACGTTTTTTTTAGCGGGGGGGGGGGGGATTCAAAACAAATCATGAACAATTTTGATAATGTGACTGAAGCAGATGTCTCAGCAACAATGGCTCTGTTTAGTGAAATTCTTAAATATGATTTATTTTTTAAAACTACTTGAATGTATTTCGAAATACAATATACTACTTAGAGTCATGAAATATATAAAAGTGTCACTTATTGTCACATTCACAAAAATATATACAGTGGCTCCCAAAATTGAGTATACACTATACTCTTTCTTCTTTAATTTTATTCTTTTTGATCTTAACATTCCTATTTATGGCTAATATTTATAATAACGACAAAATATACATTAACAAAAGTATTGGGCTAAGGAACAAAACGGAGGAATCAATAATATTTTTATTACAGTAATTTTCATGTCAAAGTTACAAATTCCAAAGACACAACATTGAGTATACACGTTATAAAATATGCGCCTTGGTAACTACTATTTATTTTCAAATGAATAAGTAAAATAGTTTTGTTACTTTAATTGGCAATCATTGATTTATATGCGAAAACAAACGTTTTGGTTATCATATTGAGCTCCAGAAATGAAACAAATATTACTGTTATAAACTTGTTATTCGATTGTCTGGAGATGGTAAATCTCTATGAGAAATTGCAAGGGAAATTCAACGCAGTCACGAATGCGTTCAAAAAATTATCCAGAAGTATAAAATTGCAATGCGACAAATTGCCAATAAACATGGAAGAGGAAGAAAAGAAATCCTCAGTGCCAGACCAAGAGAAGAGTTATTCGAAAGGTAGAAAACAATCCTAAAGTAAGGGCTACAAAAATTGCTACATCTACTTCAAGAACAATTGGAAAGCGTGTTTCTGCAGAAACAATTCGAAGAGTAATCCGAAAAGCAAATTATAATGGTCGCGTAGTCAGAACAAAGCCATTCATTTCCAAAGTAAATCGAGAGAAAAGAATTTCATTTGCTAAAAGTCATATTTCAAAGCCTCCTGACTTCTGGAATCAAGTAATATTCAGTGACGAAAGTAAGTTCAATGTTTTTGGTAGTGATGGCCGATGTTATGTTTGGGGAAAGCCCAATTCTGAACTTCTTCCTAAAAACACCAATCCTTCTGTCAAGCATGGAGGTGGTTCACTTCTTGTATGGGGCTGTATGTCCGCAAAAGGAGTGGGGAATTTAGTTTTCATTGATGGAATCATGGACAAAATTAAATATTTGGATATATTGAAGAAAAATTTAAAACAAAGTGCCCAGAATTTGGGTTTAGGGTTAAGTTTTCTGTTTCAACAAAATAATGGCCCGAAACATACAGCTAAATTAGTTAAGTTATGATAGTTTTATAATTGTAAAATGCAATTGCACACCCCTCCTCAATCTTAAGATCTCAATGTGATTGAAAATTTGTGGGCAAAATTAGGAAAATCAGTTCAAAAACACGATATTAGGGGCAAGGAACACTTAAAAAGAGTATTACAAGAAGAATGCTCGAAAATAACCGTCGAAACTACTCAAACTCTTGTCAACTCAATGGCACACCGTTTACAAGCTGTTCTAAATGCAAAAGGATATGCAAAAAATATTAATTTAACTTTTTCTCTTTTTGTTGACAGATTTTGCTAGATGTATACTCAATTTTGCGACTTTTGAATTTGTAACTTTGACATAAAAATTTCTGTAATAAAAATATTATTGATTCCTCCGTTTTGTTTTTTAGCCCAATACTTTTGTTAATGTATATTTTGTCGTTCTTATAAACATTAGCCATAAATAGGAATGTTAAGACCGAAAAGAATAAAATTAAAGAAGAAAGAGTATAGTGTATACTCAATTTTGGGAACCACTGCATATATATATTTTTACAGATCAAATTTTGAATCAAAAATTGTTTCTCGATGATTTAACACATTTTGTTGCTTTAAAAAAGGGGGTATTATTTTAAAAAAGGCTATTTATTGTTTTTTATTGCTATTTATTAATCCTTCAATTAAAAAATAACTTTGATTAAAAAGGTAAAACTAAGTAATAATTACTATTAGGGTAAAAAGGTGAAGTTCAAATTAAACATTTTCAAACATGAAAAAATCTATACTTGAAAATATGAAAAAGTCAGCTAATTCCACATTTGAAGAAAAAGTTTTGCTTATTTTTACGGATCAAGTATCTAAATAATTTAGCACATTTTTTTGTTGTCAAAAATACATTCTTCAATTGAAAAATAGAAACTGTTTAAAATGTAAAAACAAATAATAATTAATTAGGTAAAAACAAATAATAAAGTAAAAGGATAAATTAAAGGTCGTTTAAATGAAGCGAAAATTTGAGAGCCTTTATATGATCGATTTTATATAAGTTCTAAAAATCTATTAATAAACGACGAATATTCACTCTCCTAAAATTTTCGCAAAGCAATTAAAACTTTATTGTAAGGTTAAGAAAAAGTGTTACATTCATTTAGTTTAAATTATTTGATTCTGAGTCATTTTAAAAGCTAAAAAATTTTTTTAATTCAATTTTTATTTGTAAGAAGGAAAACATTGATATAAAATAAATTTGTCATAATATTGTTATAAATTGAATGATAATTTTAAAAAAATGAAGTCTTAAAACTGCAACAAATTTAATGAGATTACTAGATCTGCGAGATAAACGTTTTTGAAAAGGCGCATCTTTATTAAAAGAAAATCGTAATAATGTAGAACGTCCTTCTAAAAGGTAAATTCAAACTTACTGCTGCACTAGAAATGATTTTGAAGTTGACAATTTTCATTTTTGAGATTACAGACAGAGAAAAAAACGCCTATTTCGAACACATTATATAACAATAATCTTAGAATATTTGAGATTTTTTTTCTCGAAGAACACATTTTAGTTTCAAATCTTGACATTTTAAAACAGACTCTTTTTTTCGAAAGTAAATTTACAGTTTGTTAACAATTTACCATAACTTAGAGCTTTCAATTAAAGCAGAAGTATAATTTTATTGGCATAATACAGTCAGTAATATAATGACATGTCAGTAATATAATGACCTTATCATATATATCATCAGTGTCGTATTTTCGACTAGACAGATCAAATTGCTGCCAGGTAGATGGATTAAAAAATAGCATTTGCCATGTTTCCAAATAAATAAATTTGTAAAAACTGCAAATTCTATAAATTCTATAAAATTTTCGGAGCAGAATATGTATGTGCATCGAATTATTAAACAAAATACCGATAATTATTTTAAATAAACTAGAATATTAATTATTCATTAGCATAGTAACGTTATATTTATATTATTATACGTTATATTAGAATATTAATTATTTATTGATTTAGTTACATTATTATTCATTATATTACGTTATATTATACGTTATTTTATTCATTAGTTTAGTTATGTTATTATTTGTTATAATTTGTTATATTATACATTAGTTTAATTACGTATGTATTTGCGTTATATGACTATTTATTACGTTATATTCCATGTGTTTATTTCTGTAAAATAATAATTTTTGGCATTATATTGGTTTATTCATTTCCTACTAATGTGTTATAATAATTAAAAACTTTTACATATAAGTAATGAAATCATTTGCTAATATCTAGTTAATTAATTATAATATCTAATATACATAATAATTAATTTTTAAACTGTATCTTTTAATTCTTAAAATGGAGACCTCATAATGAAGTCTCCCTTGCCTGCCTAGGATCTAACACCCCCGTTACGTATCACCATGCATAGAACACCCACATACACCCACAAAGATACCATTCTCTAAATCAAGTATTAAAAAATCAAGCACAGATATCAATTATTTCTGGTGATATTGCATAGTTCAAACTGGAAAGCGTGCATGTTATTCAGAGCATACAATGAAAAGTTTAAATCCTATTAGTTGACTTTCGTCACACGTTGCGAATATACACAAAAATAACATACATTATTAACGTAAGATATGCATAAAATTTTGAAACAAATGTTAACGCCTAGAACTGACTAATTACTTTTCAAAAAAAAATTCTGTAAGAATATGCTGCAAGAGACAATGGTGAAACAACTGCACAAGTATACTAAACTTCATACAAGATATTCATTAAGTGCGGCGCGTAAATTTAAATTTGGATTTCCTTGCACTTTTTGTATTTACTATTCGAAATGAATAAAGCAATTTTATTTATTCATTTGAAATTATTTTTGAAAAATTTCAGTTAGTTCATAACTGATATAATATTCGTTAAGTGCATTGTGCAAATTTAAATTCCATACGTTTGAAATTATTTCTGAATTTTAATTATTAAATCTACATTTTAATTATTCAATAATGAAGTAAATAATTAAACTTAATTATTAATTCATCTCTTCAAAAGTAATATAATGCAATATAATTCTTACATTAAGAATTTAATTATGTTTTTGCTCCTATATATTTATTTCTAAACTGTTTAATTTATTATTGTTTTCTACTTACATTGGAATCATTCCTATTTGATAATGGCATTAAAAATAATTTGATTTAAATTTAAGTATTTTTTGAATCTACAGTATAATAAGTTTATTCCAATTACTTATTAGATAAAATTTTATTTTCATAACTAATGATTGAATATTTTTTTGGCGACAAGAGCAAATGCAAATCTTCGCATTCTATACTTTTAATAATACCGAATTAATAAGTAGAAATTTGAAAAACAATTTCAAAACAATGTATTTTTTTTTTATTTTTTTGTACAAGAAATATACAAAGTATTTTAATCTTCAAAAAACACAATTTGAAATTTTTAAGAATCTTCACGTTACAGATTTCCCTGAATTCGAAAAACACATTTTTTGAATTATGTCTGTTTGTGAACATAATATCTCTAAAAACCCTTGAGTTAGATGAATACAATCACATACCGAATTCCATAAATAGACATGACTGGAAAAAATATATTCTTCGGATTCAGGGAAATCTATAACTTGGTAATTCGTCAAAACCTCGAGTTGAATTTCTTTAACGATTACAATTGCAAGAAATATTGGACATTGTAAGAAAAATAAATCAAAGAAATGGATAATTTTTAATAACGAGTCGCAGCATCATACACTGTAACATTAATCATGGGATTCTGCCATCATGAATTGCCTTCATTCAATTAACACTTAAATGTGTGGGAAGTTTTAGTTCTTAAAATGTCAATATTTAAAAACAAATAAGTAAAAAAAGTATAAGAAAATTAATGTTTACAATTCCTTGTACAATAAAAGAAATGACATAAGAAAAATGCTGTCTTTGTTATTTATAATTAATCTCATGTCTATGGACAAATATTTTGTATTCTTACTATCTCGTTTACGTACAGAAATAGTAAGTAATTTACGTTACGTCTCGTTAACGTAACTGTACTTGCGTACGTTACATTAAGTACAGAGAAAGTATAGTAATCGTCAAAAAATTCGAAATCGAGATTTTGACGTATCGTCAGTTTAGATCTCCTTGAGTTCAAAAAAATATGTTTTTGGAAAATGTCTGTTAAAAAGGTAACTAAAAAAAAAACTTTTGAGCTAGATGGATGAAATTTGGTATATGGCCTTTACACCAAATTTGCAGAATTGTATCAGATTTTGGCCAAAATTCGTTAAGAGGAAGTCTGCTTGTCCGAATATACATTAACGTAGTAATTACGAAACAAGGAGTGTTAAATAGATAAAATTCGGTGCACAGATTTAACATCTACAGTGTAGACACTTGTCAAATTCTGAGCTAAATTAAACAAGAGGTTGACCACCTGTCTGTCTGTACTTTCAGAAAACATGTAAATGCAGTTACACAAATACGCAATGACCTAAATATATCAAATTTGGTATGCGAATATGAGACTACATGTGTAATTTTGTGTCATAATTTGGAAAAATGGATCTAAAACACAAATTCAATGTTCAAATACTATTAAAAGCATGCTAGAAATTAATCTCCAAAATATTCCCTAAGGATTGAATGATAGATTCAATAAAAATGCTAAATTCACTTTGAAGGTTAATATTTCGTAACTGTTGTACGTCAATGTCATGCAAAACATTCTCAAGAATAACACCTTTTTAAAATGTATGAGAGAATATATCGGGCAAACACTCCAGCTGATTAGATATAACGAATGCATCAAAGACCTTAGATTGTTGCAGAATGAAAAATAAACGAGCAAAATCAAAGAATCATGTGACGCCATATACGTTTTTCAAAAATAATTTTGTTGCTGTGTTGAGAAAAACATGTCATATAATCTTGATAAAAAACATAAAAATGCCCAAAGAAAGATGATATCAGGATAAGCAGCCATAAACATGCTCATAAATTACTTTTCTGCAACCAGTAATGCACGTGGGTGATTCACTAGCTGCAGAGCAAAGAAACCTCGTGTGAAGTTTTTGTTGGTAATGAAATTGTCTCTTCAATACCAGGGATTCTATAATATAAATAATGAACAAAATTATATGAATCATCATTTTTATAATTATTAATCATTATTTTATCATCATCATCTTGTTTTATCGTAATATTTTATTTAACTATACAAATGAAACCAAAACAAAGAATTAAATATAAATTTGATATATACAAATCATAATAATTCAAACAAAACTCTCAAATTAGTGCAATTATAGTTATAATTAAAAAATAAAGAAATAAAACAAGAAAACGTGCTCAAAAAAGTATTGGGACACTTTAAATAAATTAAGAAAAACAATGAAAACTTAAAAGTTAATTTCTTGTTGGGCCATCCTTGCTTTCTTTGACCTCTCATATTCTATTTGGCATGGATTGAACCAATTTTTTGCAAAACTATCACATTTTTTTTAATTGAGTGTGGCTCATTCTTCGACTAAATGTTTTCTTAAATCCTGCTTGTTAGAAATTCCATAGAAATGTTCCTATAGTTTTTGCTGCAAATAACCTCACGCATGTTCAATGGGATTAAGATCTGAACTTTGTGCGGGAGTCATAATAAAACTAGGACAGTAGTAGAAGACCCATAACTTGCAAATATTAGCAGTATGTTTCGGGGCATTATAGTTGAGCAATTTAAAATTCTTGAGATTTTCAGCTTGCTCGCACTTTTCTTTAAATCTTGCTTCAGAATGTCAAGATAGACATATTTATTCATTGTACCATCAATAAATTTAAATTCCAACACCAAATGCTTGCCATACAACCCCACACTATTTGATTGCCACCTCCATATTTAACAATAGACCGTAAATTTTTGACGCATTGCTATATTTGATTTCCGCCAAACTTTTTTGCTTGCCATCCGATCTGAAAATGTTATGTTAACTTTCATCAACAAAAATTATATCTTTCCAAAATTCTTTTGGCTACTTTACATACATGCCAATGCCAGCCTAACTTATCGATTTGGTGTGCTGATGTAGGGCTTTCTTTCAGGTACGCTGTCATGATATCTATGTTTTATTAAAACATTAGGATTTACAGATTATCCGAATTTACTTTTACATTGCAGAGTCAATTTTACTGCACTAGTTTTTGGATTAAAATAAGCTTTTTCTCACAATCCACCTCTTTTCACGTTCATTAAATGCCCATCTTTGTTTATTTGATCTTTACTTGTTTTCAACACAATTTGTTTTCTTGAACCTGTCAATAATGTTAAAAAGAGTAATCTTGCTAAATTTTAAAATATATCCTGAACCGTGAACTGCTTTCCGATTTTTCCAATGACTTATTACAAGTTTTCGCACATCATTCTTTATATCTTAATTTCTCACCATTTTTCTATAAATAATCTTAACTGTTGAAATTTTTGTGTTTAAAATTACAGTCTAAAAAAAGTGGTAGTAAATTCAATTCTATTGATGTGCTATATATTTGTTGAATTTCTCATTTCAAAAGTGCCCCACTACTTTTTTGACTCCTTTTGTCTTTGAATTATATTTAAAAAGTTAGATCAAACTTTAATTCTAAAATAACAATGAAATTTTTCTTACAAACTGTACACCAAATGTTAAAATATGTTTTTATTCATCTTATTTTCATTTTAATAGTGATAAATATTTTCATAAATAGCTATATAGTAAGTTATTCATGTCAAGTGTCTCAATTCTTTTTTGAATGACTGTATATGTAATAAATATAAATATTATGTAATAAATATTTAGTAATAACACATAATAGCAAGTAATTTATATTCATTATTTAGTAATATTTAGTAATAACACATAATACTAAAATTTATTATTTGTAAGAATTAATGCAATTACTCAGCATACTTCATTGTAACTAGTTTGTATATATCGGGTTTATTTCAAGTGTAAAGAAGGTTCAAATTGAAACAGTATGCTATATTTAATTTTAACTAGCCGTCTTTGGCCCTCATCTTTATTTTCTGAGTTGTTTTCAACTGAAATATGAATGATTATAAATGTCTCTTTCAGTTAAGAATCGATGCATCCTAAATGGCAAACTATTTACAACTTTGATATTTATACCATTCAGTTTACATTCATGAATTAAACTTTTGCATCTTAATAAAACATAAATATTTTATAATGTAATAAATAATTAGTAATAATGCATAACAGTAATTTATTAAGATTTATTATTGAAGAGGATCTTTCATTGCAACTAGTTCCTATATATCGAGCTTATTTCAAACGTAAATCAGGCTCAAACCGCCTCCTTTGGAGACTAACTGATATTGATATTTAACTGACTGGGATTGATATTTATATTCATTTTCAATTAAATCTTTTATGCATAACTTAATGTTCATGATTCCCCTAAGAAAATATTTTTAAACATCAAATTGTGACCGACATCATAACTGTATTATTTTAAAAGTCTGTTCTGTTTACCTGTTCTGTTCATTGAACATATGAACCTTCCAAATATAATCACGTCCTATAATATTGCCGCATTGAAGAAAAGCAGTGATCAAGAGCCCTGGGTTCGAATCCCGCTAGAGACAATGCGATTAATAGTATATGTAAATGCTTAATTCCTTGATTTTATGTTTTCCTTTATTTCATGTTCCAAAAGATACTGGACATTTCTTTAGTTTACCAGACAAGTGTTCTGGACTTTTCTCACTGTCTCCAGAAGAGTATTCTGGAACTTTCTCTGCTTATATAAAAGCAGGAGATTTGTGAGTTACTGTATTCTCAGTTCTGAGTTCAGTTAATAAATTGGTTTAGCTCTACTTCTTCTGTGTGTCATTAAGTTCTATACTAAATTATCTACGTGACAATATCATAGTTCTATTAAAAGATAATTGTCCAAATAATATGTCTCCTAACTTTAGTGATACTTCATTTTTTTATTCGTTTTATAAATAATATAAAACTTCATTTCTATCTTTTTTCTTAATTATGCTTTTCTGCAGTATATTAAGTAGCATTTTCTGCTCTTCTATTGAAATCTTGAAGTTGAAAAAAAAGAAAGAAAGAAACTACAACTTGTTACTGACCAAGTGTATCAGGAAAAAAATCGAGGTAGCTAAAATGCTATAATAAACGTTCTTCTCTACATCTAAAATAAGATATACGGTTTTTCTTTTCTCTTTCTTTGAAAATCGCAAGCTTTAAAAGAAGAATGGCACAAGATTTGAGATGGATTTAAATGTCACGTGCAAAATTAAAGTACTGAATAAATTTATACATAGAAAAAAAGGCGGATGTTCTACAGCTTCACATGTTCGAATCATCACTGTTTGTGGATGTTGCTCTTTAATACATTTTACTAAAAAAATATATATTACATTTATATTTAATATAATTTATTATTACTATTTTACTACAGTTCGTTTCAGTATTTTGAGACGATCACTTTTCGATGATTCTATGTCATTAAGGGGATAGAGGAGAAAGGATGAGCGCATTTCCGGAATTCTTCGTCATTATTTGACCTTGATTTTCGCCCAATTAGATACTTTTCTGTTCAATTTTTTTCTCACGTGTATATGAATGCCGAGTCATTTTTCTGCCTGTATTATTTTTTATTCAGTCTGTGAGTAATCCTGGTTTATTTTATTGTTAAATGTAAACATCCCCTCCTTTCATCTTTCCTCTCACCCCTATTTTGACGAATTAAACCCATCCTAACGCATGCGCAAAAAACTCGGAGGTTTTTAGAATCTGTTGTCAAACAATACATTTGTTTGCATTAAAATTCAGAATGTGATAATTTGAAAAAAATTACCTTGAGGAATGAGGAAATGAGGAAAAATGAGGAAAATATCTTCAAAATATGTTTAAAGTTGTATTTCCTATAGTAACCAGTCTTATCAAATGCATTAAAAAATAAATGGATATGAAAATTCGAATCGAGTGTCTCTTTAAACCATAATTTGCGAAGTTTTGAGGAAAATATAGAACAATGTGAAAATGAAAGAAATTAGCTTACAGTTAGATTTTCAAGAAAATGCTGCAATTAAAACATACGCATCTGAATATACTTTGTTAGTAACGAATAACAAAAAAGAAATCCGTTAGATGTCAAATATGCTTCATTAGTAACAAATAGCAAAAAACAAATTCATGAAAATAGAAATCATTGCAAATACCAAATAAATAAATAAAATTTATGTCATTGATCCAATGTCGCTGTTCGAAATCGGAACTATATTACCCAGTCAATTTACTTTCTTGTTTCCCCCTCAATTTTTCTCCGAATTTAGTTTCCTCGATTGCAAGCGGTGATGAAATGTCTGGGAAATATCTTTCCACTACTTCCCGGGCTTGCCCTGAAGCTCTTGACAGCAAGAGGCCTCTCGGTTACAGATAAGTAGAATTTCATCATAGAAAGAAATGTTTTAGTTAAGATGGCCGACTCGTTGGAGCAAACACGAAAAATCAATTAGATGGGTTGACGAAATTTTAATTTTAAAAAGTTGTTTTGATTTTGAAACATTAGAGCAATTTTTTGTATTTTATTTCTTTTACCATATATTATATATCACAGAAAGAAGAAATCAGCATACCTCATGTAAATAAAATTGGGTATAACCTGATTTCCACGGCGACCGCGATAAACTGCCAAATTATGTAGAAAGATAGAAAAAGTAGCCAAAAATAAGAGCAACCATACACATTTTCATTTGCTATTAAATGCGAATAATTCTAGCAAGGCGTTATTCTTGGCGTCGTTTTAATAGCGGTCGCCATGGAAATCAGGATATACCTAAAAATGTGACTTAAAAAAATACAGTGACTTGAAGTTTATTTATCAATTTTATGAGCTAGACTTTTAGGAAATAGACTTAGAGATCAATGGATTTTATTTATATTTCATTTTTTATGATTATGGCGATATAAATAAATTCAAATTGGTGAAATAAGATTGCAAAAAAAGGAGCTCATTTTCATCGGTTTGCACTACGTAAATGTGATTCATCATCATTTTGATCACTGTGTCATTCTTTAAGTTTTACTCATATGTAAAACATGACAAAATCTAAAATTGAGCTTTTTTATTGGTTACTATTCACTTTATAAATGTTGTTTTGCATCCGCTTATTTAGAATATTCATGGATAGTCATAATTCGTGAACAAGTAATAAAATAAACAGCAACATTTTGTTATTGCATGACTATTTTTGAAAAAATATCAGCAGTTTCTAAAATCTTAGGTACTGATTTTAGAGGAAGTATGTTAAATTGTAACTGCACACAGATAATTTTAATTTCTCGCATACAAAGGGAAATATTGTAAAAGTAAAAAAAAAAAAAAAAAAAAATTGAACTCGAAATTTTGAGGAATTTGTGTTTCAGACTTTCTGAATTTCAAAAAACACATTTTTAACTTAATGTCTGTCTGTCTGTGAGCACGAAATTTCCAAAACGTTTTAAGCTAGAGCGGTGAAATTTGGAATATGGTCTTCGCATGAAATTTATCATATTTTGAACGAAATCTATTCGCTAGGAAATTTGTGTCTGCCCAAGTGCAAGTAAATGCAATAATTACAAAACGTGTAAAGTTAAATGGATAAAATTTGGAAGACAATTTTTGCTTCTGAAGTATAGATGTATATCAAATTTTGAACCATATCCCTCAAGGGGATGGCCATCTGTTTGTCTGCCTGTTCTTTCAAAAGCATCTAAACCTGATAACTCAAAAATGCCACGTCTTAAATTAATGAAAACTGGTATATGATTCTTTTTTAACTAAAACTAGTTTTGCCTCAAATTCCAGATTCAACCGGTCACGCATACTTGGTTTTCTTCATTATAGTATAAGATTAAAACAGCTCTCCGATCTTATTGGCTCAAACCAGCGGGAGTGGTTTCCCCAAATTAACTTTTTCGCAACTCTATAATAAAGATGTTATCCTCCAACCTCTGTAAAAAATTGTTGACCTTGGGTGAAAATTTATGAAATATTAACCATTGACCTGAATTTATTACTTTTACTGAATCTATCGCGTGTTCCTTGGCAAGTGTTTTAACGATTAACCTCTGGCATGCGGTTAATGTCCATGGAATGCGTTAATAGTATCCCAAAGTCGAATTTATATTTTAAACACGTTTTTCTAAACTGGTTGAAACAAAATTTGACACAAAACTACACTTGTAGCCACAAAATCCTATACTAAATTTGATATGTTTGAGTCATTGCATTTTTGAATTATATTTTTCTGTACAAACCGACAGACAGTCTACCCTTTGCTCAATTTGGCTCAAAATTTGAAACCCTGTAGATGTTAAATCTGTGTACCGAATCTTATCTATCTAGCTCTCTTCGTTTTGTAGTTATCGTGTTAACTTATATTCGAACAGCCGGACAGACAGACTTCCTCTGAATGGGTTTTGCACAAAATTTGTTAGATTTGGAAACTTATAAGAGGAAAGGGTCCATTAATTTACATTGCCAAAATGCTCCCAGAAATCTTAATCCTGCTCCGCTCAGTCTTCTCATCAATTATTCATCACCCATCAGCAGACAAAATCCGTCATAAAGAACTTCAAACTACGTAATAAAAGCGTCTGACAAATAAGTAACATGCCATTTATTGTGAGAAATGTTTATATATGAAAAGACCTTCCTTTAACTACTGTTATCATTTTCATAAGAAAACTATCAAGAAGATTCTTTGAAAAGTTTGACAACATCGATAATGAGGCCGTTGACGATATCGTAACATATGACTGCAGAAATAAAATAAAAAAAATAATAAATAAAAATTATTCCTAGAAGACTGTGACTAACATCTTTCCGAGATGAATGCCTCCTTACAAAGAACGACTCCTAAGTAGGGTCGAATTTTCTGATAAATAAACGCTAAGTAAAAGAATAAATAACTTTTATGTAAGCTTATTTCTTTAGAATTCCTTCGATACTTGATTCTAAAAAGTAATTAACTATTATGTCTCATTTTAAAATAATATGGCATTTCTGAATTTATTTAGAGAATATATATGCTAGGCTACTTTATGGCATCAATAATAATATTCAAAGATGAAATACCGCAAAGTTCTAGTCCTCCATTAATCCAATGCATCGGTGCAGTAATCATAATTTTTTTTAAAAAAACACGTAACCATGAAAATTGACGCAAACAATTGCATAACCATAAAAATTTGCACTTAAACAATTGCATGTAATATTTTTCACTAACGCATGAAAATAGCAAAGCGCATATAAACACATTCGGTGTGTAAAAATATTGAATGTAGCATTTTTCTTTTAATTCAAAATATATGCAAAATTTTCATTGAATGTTAATACAAAGCACTTCTTAAATATGTTTATAAATGCGTAGATTATAAATGCTCAAATCTATGTAGTGACGAACGCCTGATGACGAGCACCATCTGCTGGCCAACAGGTGTTGATGCTTGTTAGACGGAGTGCAGACGAGACGAGATGGGTCCGAACGAAAGTCAAGACGTGTGAGACGAGACGGGTCTCTGAACGAAAGACGAGATGGCACATGTGAATTAATCCTGCGACGTATTCGACGAAATCTATTTAATGTTCATTTCTTTTATGTTAATGTAATTGTTCGTTCTAAATGTAATTAAATGTGCGTGATTCTAAATAGTAGTGATTCCTGAGTTCTACATCTATAGTAAAGTAAAATATATTTGTTTCATATTTAAGAAAAATAATTGTTCCCTTTAAAAATTAATTTTAATTTTTAAAGAGAATATTGTATTTTTCTTTTGTATATTTCCCTGAAATATATAAAGTTGTATATTTCAGGGAAAGATCATAATACAAATCTCATCATTTTAACTGCATTAAAGGGTTCAAATGTACATAGACAGACATGTACAAAAAAAAAGCTTTTCTATTAAATCATGGAGGTCGAAAACGTGTCCATACATCAAATCTTCAAAATTGAATTTACAATGATTATAATATTTTTTAATGTTTCACACAGAAAAAAAAAGATACTGTGCGAGTGAGATTTTCTGAAATTCTTTTTCTCTCATTTTTGTATGCATTATTAAAAAAACAAAAACAAATAAAAACATGATTTCTGTGCTACATACCCGCATTCTCTCTAATATTGCTATCTCCCCTCTCTTCGCATAAAAATTGTGGACATTGAGAAAGCCGTGAATGCCACGAGTGCTCATATTTTTATTTTCAACATCCCATGCATAAACTTTTGTATTTCGTAGTGTAATACAGAAAACCAAATATAGGTGTCTCTTCTTTTTTTCCGATCTATTTAAACCAAAATTTGACATAGAACTACATTTTTAGAAACAAGGTCATGTACAAAAGTTAATTTATCTAGACAGTTTTTTTTTTTTTTTGAGTTGCCGTTTTTACATGCTTGCGAATATGCTGGCGAAACCCTTTTGATGGATTTGGTTCATATTTTGGTAAGGATCTATACTTTTGATACAAAATCTGTGTACCAAATTTAATCTATCTGTCATTTTTCGTTCTGTATTTATCGCGCTCATTGATATTTGGCTAACTAGGCAGATAACTTCCTATCAAAGGATTTCCTTAAAATTTTATAGAAAGTTAAAAATTTGAGCTCAAACTACTTACTAAATTTCAAGCAATTAAATGAAAGCGATTTTCAGTTATCACTTCCATAGATGGATAGATATTGTTCCAACAATGTTTCAAACTCGTGGATGTTTGAAGCTTAAGGATTCGTCAAAATCTCGAGTTCGATTTTTTTTTTTCTACTATTACAATAGTTTTTCTTTATATATTTCGATTTTGAAAAAGTAAAAATGAATGCAGAAAAGAAAAAAAAAGAATGAATGTTACCTTTATCTTATTCACTCTCCCGGGAACAGATTGTTCAAAAATTGGTCAAAATATCGGTTTTCATCCTGGTAGCTTATTTTATTACTCACCTTCCTTTCACTGTTGTAAATCATTAACATTTTGGTTGTTCTTTAAATTTTTATTAATGATAATAATAAGGAAATACATGCGGAAATGAGAATTCCAAATTCCTTTTTTTTTTTAATCTCAAATTAGATTTTTCATCACCGTTATGTTTTAAAAATGCTAAGACATTTCTTTTATTTATCTATATTTATAATAAAGCTCAATGTGTGTGTGTGTGTGTTGGCGCTTTACAGGCCAGACCATTCAACCTACAGCTACCAAATTTGGCACATGTATATCTTGGAGGTCGGGAATGTGCACCTGGGGGTTATTTTTTCGAATTTTTAAAAAGAATTTTATTTATTTAAAAATTAAGCGAAATTTTGGCGTGTTTCTGCTATAACTTCCGAAAATATTACCGCACAAATAAGATTTTTACATGAAGTTGAAGATCAAAAATTTATCTTTTAAATGGTACCAATGTTTTAACCTTAAAATTAAATTTCTACTTTTTAATGAATTTTTAAATAAATATTTTAACTATATTTTTCAACAATTTTTTTCGTACAAAATAAAAATAAAATTTAAGCTGTAGTAGCACGTTTCGCATTCATGGGAAAAAATTAGCTTTTTTCAAAGTGTTGCCATCACATTGATTAAAGTTCCAATTAAAAATAAATCTTTTTGGAAATGAAATCTGCAAAAGTGTAATTTTCGGCACGTGTCTGTAGGAAATGAAACAAATATGAAATATTATTTTTTCTAAAAAATAAATTCAAGAAAAATTATTTTATGATCTTTTACACTCTCTATATTATTAATCCAATAAATCAGTCTTATTTTAAGGTAAGTTTTGTTTAATATGAACAGGATATCCATTCAAATAAGGGGCTAATTTTTAAACTTTTTGTAATAAACAGATCTGCTAAAATGGTCTAAAGGGAAAATGATTATATTTTATGTAACTTGATTCAATAAATGCTCTAATAAATAACGAATTTTTAATTTTACATAAAGCTTCTGCTGTGGAAATCACGATTAACAAAATGTTCTTGAAACACTAATATTTTAAATAAAAAGAGTTAATTTCCAATCAAGTAAATCAATCACTTAAACAGACTGATTAATGAAAATTTGAATATCACTATTCAATAAAAAAAAGGATCATTTTAGATTTTCCATCAATCGTTTCAAAGAAAATACGCCAATCAGCTCTCAGGTTTCTCAAGATTAATTGGCCTAAGATTATGAAAATGTTGAGTTTTTCTAAATTTTTAACATTCAAAACTTCATAAATAAGTCTTAGTTGATCGTGGAAAACAGAAACATTCATTCATTTATTTAAAATTTGGTGTGCCCAGAATATTTCTCAGAATATGATACCTTACTGCATTAAATTTAGACTTCATAATTTTTGAAATATATTTATAGGCCGGAACAAAATATTATTATTGATTTATTTCAATCCTTTTGAAAGCAAAACTAAAAACTGAATTTTATGATGAATCTGAGAAATTTTTGTTGAATTATTCTTTGAGATATTACATAAATTATGAAAAATATTTTGTAGTTCACATAAGACTTAAATACCGAGCGATTCTGTTTGCAATACTCATATTCAATAATAATAATAATAAATAAATAACAATAAAGATGATAAATAAAATAAAACGCTTGGTTTTATTAAAAAATATTTTTATATTAATTGCGATTTCATCATTTCCACTTTAAATTAAAGTTAAGTTTTACCGGATATGACAACAAATTAGCAAAATATATATAGTAAATTGAATGAAACGATCTAAATAACAGTATAAGTTTGGTATGACTATCAAAATTTGAAGATTAAAAATGTTTTGTTTGAGAATCTATTAAGAGACCAGTTACTTAAAATATTTAATTGAAAATTGTAGCTAGCGGTAGTACTGGCCAACCGGCTGGTCGCCAAAGGCGGCTAGTTTAAAATAAAGCAACCAATGTATTTGTGCTTATTTATTTTTACATATATGATAAATCATCACACATATGATAAATCTGTGCATGCAATATGCATTCGACGGCTTAATAAATTAATTGTATATTTATGTATACAAAATGTTGTAAAGTAAATGATGTAAAGTAAAATTTTCTTTTTTTCCTGATATAAAAATTAAAATTTTTTAATTAAACTTAATATTAGATGTATTTTCAAATTCATTCTCATTTCTCTGTTATATATTGTTGCGAATTTACTAATACAGTTTGAAACAAAAAAATATGTTTTGAAAAATAGTACAAAATTTTAAAATTGAATTTTTTTTAAAGAAGTAGATAAAAAAATTATTCTTTTCAATTGATTATATTTGAATGTTAAGTTTCATGTAAATCAAAAAACTTCAAATAATATATCAAATAAAAAAAAATATTAAGTTTAAAGTGTTCCTTGATGTCAAGCAATTTTCATTCCCTTAAACTTCTATCTGTATATTAGTGGTTTTGATTTCGTTTTTATTGCTATTTAATTAATTACACTAATTGATAATAATAATTTTATAAGCATTTATATTAATAATCATTAATATAAATGCTTCGAATTTGCAACATTTCATGACAATTCCCTGGCTTTACTTTGTCCATTCATTCTACTTCAATATCACTTAGTTTTGAGATAGAACACTTATTTGTTATCAGTGAACTTCCTCAGGAAATGTATTTCGAGCCCTCTTAGTAGAATACCGATAAGATTTTGGTAAATATTTAAGGCTTTTAAATTATCTAAGGCTTTTTATCTTTCAAACATATGGTATCTGTTCTTTGTTGAAAAAAGAATGAAAAACAGTTTTTCCATTAAATGAAAGTCCTCATATATCTCTCTATCAAAGCACTGCTTTATTAAGTTTTGTACAACAGTCTTCAAAATCTCATCCACATTGTTCTAGTTGAGGATTTTCTCTAGACAGACAAGGCAACTACTTGTCTAGGGCCGTGAAATAAACTGCCTGAGAGGCGTTGCAGATAGGTTAATTAAAAAGACGGTTCTAACTTGGCTGCAAACAAATAAATTTGTAAAGAAAATGCAAATTAAAATAATGTGGCGATGTTATTTATACTCTATTAAATATAATGACCAAGTTCGTATTTATTTCTTTTCGTTCGCTGATACATAACATTTATTAAAAACAAAAGCGTAACATTGTATAAAAGCGTGGATGTTTCAATGTTCAAATAATTAAAAACAAATGTATTCTTATTAAGTTACTAAATAAATAATTGAATATTGTTGAGTTGTAAGTGAGCTAAAATGTAAAACTAAATTTGTTGTTATTTTTGCCCAAATTATTAAAAGAGTAGCTTTATATATTGCTTAGAACCGCAAAATGCCGCAATCCGATATCGCATAACATCGATTAATCATGACATCATCATTAAAGACGTGTAATGTATGATCATCATTATCATGCTTCCTTCATAAGGATTTTATTTCCACTGACTAGATCCCTTTCAACTACAGTAAAATAAAGAGAATTCTATTAACTGAATGAAAAGAAGATCTGCCGATTTAGTTATGCGAAAATTCGGATAGTTAAAAGAACTTTGTGAAACTAGCGAGAATTTTCACTCCAAAACTTTCTCGCATACTCTCTAATAAAGATATTATCCCAGTGAACTTCTTCCATGGCATTGGCGCACAATAGTTACGAAATACTAACTTTTTGCTTGAATTTAGCATTTTAAAGGGATGTATTGTGTGATTCTTGATGGATTTTTCGGCTACTGGCATGAGGTTAATAATACCCAAAAATCGAATCTAAGTTTTAGATGCGTTCTTCAAAACAAATTAAAACAAAAATTTGAGAAAAAATCAATACTTGTAGTCACAAAACCCCATATCAAATTTGATACATTTAAGTCATTGCGTTTACGAGTTTCTGAAAATACAGACCAATAGGCAATCAACCCCTTGTTGGATCTGGCTCACAATTTGAAAGATGACTAAACTATAGAATATTAAGTCTGTGCGCCGAATTTTATCCACTTGGCTCTCTCTTCATTTTGTAATTATCATGCTCACTTATATTCTAACTGACGAACTTCCTCTAAACAGATTTTACTCAAAATTTGATAGAAATCTGCTAATTTGGTATAAAGACCAAATACCAAATTTCATTCGTCTAGCTCAAAGCTTTTTTTGAATTATCTTACCAAAAATGCGTTTTTTTTTTAATTCATAGAGGTCTAAAATAGTGGAGATTCCTCAAAATCTGGAGTTCATATTTCTTGACGATTACTTTTTTTTCTCTATTTTATGTATATGAGAAAATAAAAAGATGTCAGACGTAGAAAAAAACTTAACCTTAATTTATGAAATTAAGTTTAATAAACATAAGCTAAAGAAACTGCGTGGCAAGATTTACATAAAATACGCATAAACATAATGAACAATTTATATAAATAAAAAATAACAGCTTATATTACAGGGTCGTTTCAGATATGGATACTCTGCGCTTTCGTACTTGCGTTATTCGGTTTTGAATTCACCTGTATAGTAATGTGAAAAGAAATATTTTTGTATTTAACAAAATACTTCCGAAAAATCGCTCTTCTTACTCACAACATATCACCCTTATGCACTGTAAAATCATCTATAAATGGAAATACCGGCTTTCTATAACAACATATGTATAAAAGTTCATTACATCCATATATATATATTAAAATTACACATGAACAATACAATATGCATGTATTATACCTTGGTTGCTAAAAATAAAGGACGCGTCAAAGCCACAGGCCGCATTTTCTTAGTTATTTTTCCAATTCTCAAATTTTTCGGATTTTTTTTTTTTTCTTTTTTCCCAAGATTGATTCGGATATTTACAGATTCGTATTATTAAGCTCCGGAATTCTGTTGCATCTTGGAACGGCATTTGCTGGTGCATGATCTGCTCTCCAAATGAAGGAACATCAAAAAGTACTCTGTACACTAATGGCATATCTAGAGTAGTCGGCATCCGGAGCACAATATAATTTTTTAGTACCCGAGGTATTATCAATGATTTAGCATATATGATCTTGTCATGGCCTTATTTTTTCAACTTTTCATGATATTTCACTATAGAAGTGACCCTAAAGTATTAAAGTTTTGTCTTTATGGCATCTCTTAAGACTGGATCCCGCGTTATATACAGCCCCTTTATCCCTCCCACTTACTCCGCCTCTGGGGAGCACAGAATCGTGACCCCTCGAAGTGAAGAGAACATGGAACCAATCTGTCTGCATCCATGAGAGATATTCCAAGTACAATAAAAAAATTGGACTGTTGAAGAGTTGAAGAGAGCGCAAATCTTTCTATAGAGAGTGTGAATCAACGTCAGCAGACATCTGTATGCAATTTATATAGAAATTGCTGCTCCAGACTCGGCAGCGAAATTCCTAGAAAACTTGTTAACCGTTATTTCAGTATGATGCAATGCATTTAATAATACGTTATATAGTTCGCAAGTATTGTGGCTTTTAGCAATGACAGATTCCCAATTAGTTGGCTGCCTTTTGCTGATGTGCTAAAAGTTCATATTCATTCATACATTCATTAGTTTAAACCATATGGTTATTAAACTAGTTGTCTATTAAATAATTTTTTAAAAACTACATATTATACGAATTATAAAAATCTAGGATAATATTGGCACTTTATCCAGTGTATTTGGGCGGATTACTATCGCACACTTTTATTTACTGGAATACTTATAATCATATAGCGTCTATTTAAATAATATATTGTATAAACGTAATTGTTTGTACAGTCACAAATCATAATTAAACGTAAACATTAGTCAAAAATATAAATAATTAGCAAAGCGCTTATGTTAAAAAATTCTCTTAGGACACTTGACCAGCCTTCCTGATGGCAATAGGACCAAGATACGGACACCCATGACCATCGACTAACATCCTCTCTCGGTTTATAGAATCTCAAATTTATTTATATATTTCTAATAAAAAAATTTATAAAGTCGATTTTTTTGAGAAATTATGAAATTTTTTATTTAATATTCTTAATGTTAGAACAGATTTTTTATAAGACCGTTAGGCTTTTATTTCTAAGTCTATTTTTTAGGAAGTTTCACTGACATTTGCATTTACGTAAGCTTTAATACTATTTTACATCTTTAGATACTATTTTTTCACATTTTAATCTTTGATAGAATTTTCTTACGAGAAATCTCATGAATTAAAATTTAATGCATATTTTTTATTCAACGTTGGTATAATAATTTTTCAATATGTTCTGCAGCTGCTGAACTAGAGAATAAGTAATCTATTTATTTAGAAATATTGTATAGTTGTTTTAGTGTCTCACAATTTGAAAAAAAAAGAAAGAAAGAAAAAAGAAAATTTTGCATTATTTGTCAGACGAACCCCAATATTTAAAGAATGAGTAGAAATATGTTATTTTTTTGTTCAGAAACTAGATAATATATTTCTTAAGCTATCTGCAAAATTTTAAGCAAATCATTTGATAAATCTCTAAACTAGAAGAATTTTTCTTTATACCTCTTTTTTTAAACAACAACAAAAAAAAGCCCTTTTAAATGGTATATTTTAGTTTCTTAGATGCTTTTTCCATCTTTTTTTATGCTAATATTCAAAAATATAACTACTTTCGGATGCTTTTAAAAAAAAATCATTTATTATTTATTATCAAAATAAAATTTTATCAGTAAAGATTAAATATAGGAAATTGTCTCAGTTAAAGGTAATTTCTATAGTTTCAAAATTTTTATTGTCTTTTTTTACTAGAGCCAAGAAAGAGGTGAATTTTAAAATTTGTTAAGATGGTTGTTTTTATTTGAAACATTCGAATATGAAATTTACAATTTACAAAAATAAATATATATCTAGCTAAAATAGTTTTTGATGATTATGAATTATATGAAATTCCTTTTCCTATAAACACATTACATTTTTAAAAAAATCCATAATTACAAAGTATGACTCGTTATTTATTAAATTTTAAAGATTTATTGTATTGTATATCAAGAAATAAAACACATGTTTAAAAGGATTAGGAACTTTCGAGATCTCAGCAGAATCTTGTGTAACAGAAAAGGTTATTGACCAACAGGTTACATATAAATGAAATATCAGTTTAAGCTTTAGCAATGAAAACGAAATGATTCTAGTTAACTTATAATGATCAGATGAAAGACAATAAAATAGTCTGACTCGATTTGTCTACTTATGTAAAAATTAGCCCTATACTGAAGGACTTAATATCCACATAAAATAAATTTAATTAATTTTAATGATGCTGTAACCTGAAACTCTGAATGTATTTCAATAATTATTAAATATGAATATTCAATTTTAAAAATTAAAAAGAAATTTACAATTGTGTATTTTAAAGAACAAATACAACTTTGGAATTCCGAACTGACAAGTTTTTTTATTATCAAAAATTTATCAGTTCGGACAAATTTGTCATATTTGTGTGTCACTTGTCAATTTGTCATATTTACTATGTGCAAATTTGTCATATTTGCACATTGTAAAATCGAATTTCGAATAAGATTGTACATTTTTCTCGTATACAAAGAAGAAATAATGTACGGTATGTCAGAATCACAAAATTGTGCATCATTAGTTCAAATTTTCAATGAGATTGTGAATTTATTAGAAGTCAAATTTTTGTGAATATACTACGAAAAAATATTAAAATTCAACCAGAGATTTTAACTAACATCGACGATTTAGATCTACTTGAATCTGAAAAAAGCAAACAAACAAAAGAATATCAAAAGCAACTGTAACTCTCAATACAGTAATTTTTCGCTAATCAAAATATTAAAAATCATAAATGATATAGGTATGATATGCTAATTGCTCTGGTGAAAAGATCATCTTCAACACTTTCTCTGTAAATAGAACAGTAGAATTATAACCTAAGAAGCTTTTATGTAGAAGGGGCAGGGGAGATGGGGAGTTAGATCAAAAACTTCCCGCCTTGCGCACAACACGTTCCTACCGTCCTAGTTACCATAGTGATGGATGCCTCCGAGTCAAGAGTTAATGTTTAGTATTTGTCCCATCTGACCTTGGCAGATGCAACGAAACATGTACAGATGTTCTTTTGCGGATGGGAAGGATGAGGGAGGTATGAGGATGAGAGGTTAATGATTATTGTTGCAAACATTTTGCGCAAATAATTGTTTGATTTATTTTTGAACGAAAGTGATTCGGTCCAATTTCTTTTAAATAAATAATAATAATAAAAAAATGAATAATCAGTGTTTTCAAGATTCTGCAATCAATTTGCTTTTGTTAAAAGGCTTTATCACTGTTTTTACGATTTGCAGACGATAATTACAACGTGGAATTTTTGAAAGAAAAAGATAGAAAAAAAAAGGCATAATTTTATTAATGTATTGTATTTGAATCGCATCATTTGCTTAAGAAATTTTTAGATAACATTTTGGCATTGATCTAAACATTATGATAAATATTATTTTTAATAGAAATATTCTTTGGCATACTTATCCTATATAAAATCAAATATTTCTGAAAGAAACTTCTTATCTTCAATATCAGGATATTGAAACAATTTATATTCAAAATAACATTATAATTATTATATAATTCCCAGTCAATAACCAAGTTGCGAAACTTTTACGATAAAAAAAATGAAAGAAATGATTGTTTTTCAGTAGAATCATAATATATTTTAAGAATCTATTTCCGCTGGTGAAATGTGAAATGTTTCTTTTTTTATTGACTTAAATTTCTACTGTTCATTTATTAAATGAAATGTTCTCGTGGCAACTTTTTTGAATAAAAATTATTTCTTCTGAGTTTCGTATCTGTTTCTTCTGGACAATAATGTAAATAAATAGAAATAGAAATTTGAAGCATTCAGAACCTTTTCGCGATTCCAAATATGCTTTAATCCGAAGTTAATGACTCAGAAAATTACTTGTTCTTGTAGATTGCATAAAAATTTAATTATGCACTAAGGGTACGGGTGGTTTTGAAATACAAGTATTGAACAAAATGTTGAATTAATTGAAATATAAATAAATAGGATTAATATTTATTATTGTGAATATTTAAGTAGATTAAATTAGAAATTGAAAGTTTCTGATTGAGTGCTTTTAGATTGGTTAATAATGTTGACCAATGAAGAAATTAACTGAAAAACTAACAAAAGAAGCTGATGAAGAAATGAACTTTTTCATTTCTACAAAAATTATGTGTCATGTTTTTCATTTTTAAATGATTATAAAAAATTTTATGCTGCAGATATCTACAAGCATATTTACTATTTTAATATGATTAAATTGAAGTAAAATTTGTTTTGTAATTATATTAAATTCAAAGGAATCTATTTATAACTATGTAATGGAAAAAAATCACCCACCTTAATTTTGGAAGCTATTATTTATATAGGGATGATTATGTTCTAGATTTATTTGTAATTTCAAAATTTTTGCTCTTAAAAATTTGTAATTTCCAGATTTTTTTCTTCTTCTGATGTTTACTAACTTTTTCGCATTTTGTTTGGTTAGACTAAAGATTTCATTAAAAATTTGATTCTCAAATTAGAAATTTTTTTCAAACAATAAATCGTTAAATTTGACTTTTCTGACAATTTCAATGACGAACCTAAAAAAAAAAGGAGAGTTGATTGTTCCTTTAACAAAACTTCGATTTTTTTTTTTTTTTTTTTTTTTTTTTTTACTGTTTAATTTGGCAGTCAGTTGGCGAAAGTTTAGCAAACTTGACAACAAGACTTTTAGTTTAATTTTGAAGATTTACGTTTAATTATGAAGATTTATCTTCCAGATGATTAAATTTTTATTGAAATTATTAAGAAAAATATATTTATTATGAATATTTTTATTAAATTTATTAGAATGTCGGTAAAGCCAGCTTATTAGGAAAAGAAATCAAATGCATCCTCAAAAGACATGCATTCAATAAATTGTTTACATGTTGAAAAATGTTATAAAGGAGCATCTTCATCATGTTTAATAGTTTAAATCATGCTCCACATAGTGAAACAACTTCTATTGTTTTAACGAAATTGGTTGATAATTTGTTTAATATAATTTTATTTGTTGAAGAATTGTTATACCAAGAAATCAAAAAATATCAAATAATTGCTCAATTTTCTTAAACAGGAATTGAAAATGCTGATGTTGTTAATATTTGGGTTGAAGTATTCAAAATAAAGAAGCGAAAATGATTTACCTAGTCTTGACAAAACTAGTTAAATCTGTTTTACTTTCTTCCACTGACCCATTTTTTAAAGTATTTTATTATTTGGCTAATATGATGATAAATGAAGAGAATGTTGAGAATGAGCATTGTTGAGAATGAACAGTTTGTATGCTGACCAGACCGCAAACTAATATTTATTTCTTTAAATAAAATTGCAAATAAAGTTTCGAGGTCAGAAATTTCCACAAAACTCTATTGTTCATGGAAAATTTATTAAATTAGTGACGTCTTACCAAAATTCCTTACTTCCCATGAATCTTAATCTTCCTGATTACAAATTAAAATAATTAATCAAAATAGTTAATTAAATCAGTCCCCATAATAAGGTTCGTGTAAGTAAATTCATTAAAGTTCTCTATTCTCCCATAAATAATCAACATATTATTTCTTTATTAATAATTCGATCATAACAACTAAATAAATATACCAAATTTCATGATGTTATAACTTTATGCTCTCGTCTAAATTAGTTCGATTAATTTTAATCTTTCCCTTAAACTTGCAACTTATAACTGATATTCCAAATTATGATGTGGAGATGTTCGTGATCATTTTGTTACAACACGGAATTCCGAAATATCACGACGTTGCCTTTGCCGCTTTCAATTCCTTTCTAATACCTGTTAATATGGACACTTTCACTAGCATTTTAGAATTTAATGTAATATTTCAAAATGATGTAGGGAATTTTCAAAATTGCATTGTTTCTTTGCTGAATGAATTTGTTTGAAAGTATGAATATCAGAAAGTTATTTAGAATCACACTCATTAGTGAAATGTTTGTAAATTTTCCATAACTTTTTTTCCCAAAAATTATTCGCTTTCTCTTTCTGATGAGATTGATTTAAAATATTTATTTATGTATTTCATCACATTAACATTGTGATTTATTCGAAATTATGTCAACTTTTTAATTCTCACTTTTTTTTTTTTTTTTTTTGAATTTTCGATGCAGAGTCGTAAATATTTCTGTGTATTTCCTTTAGGAAGAAACAGGATGGTACAATATAAAGTTAAATGTCTTATTGTTGAATGATTCAAGCAGTTTTCTATTAGATAATTGGATCGCCACATCTATTGTTTTAGATTCCACTTTTATTTTTATTTTTAATATTTTCATCAAAATTTCTCTGAAATTATTTGCGTAAATAATTAAATGTGTGCTGAAAATTTTTAATTTTTATAGAATAAAACTAAAGAATAAAAAATAAATTTTTACCATTCTTTTATATTGTTTTAAGATAATTAGAAAGGCAGGAAATTCTTATCCATTGGTTGATAAATTAGCTGATAATAAAAAGAATTTTTATTTTTAACAAAAATCTCAGTCATTTAAATCTAAATCATTTATTAATTAATCTTAATCATTCGTCCATTGATTATAACTAATAGTTATAGTCTATGAATAGTTATAGAATTAATAGACTAATAGGCTAGTTATGAACTAATACTTATTAATTAAATATATTCATAGACTGTGTGGAAACAAGTATTATCGTCGCGGTTCCGGTTTCCATACTACATAATAACGGAATAATCTATTTCTGAAGCGTTAAGCCTACCCAACCTGATTTAAAATAGATTTTGTTACATCCTTCCAAAACTTCCGATCTGTATTTTTTTGAAATTTACTGTCATTTGGAAAATCAGAAGATCTGTTAAATCAGGACATCTCAAATTATGAGTCAGGCTCACTCAGAAAAATTCTGATATTGTAATAATTTTACAAGTTGATTTTATTTTAAATTCTTCTCATTTGCAGCCAAAATAGCTACAAAAATCATTTAAAAATTGATTTTGTTAATATTTGCTTAATTATGAAGAGTTATATTTAATTAAATTTTCATTTAGTTGTTATGAATAAATATTTCGCTTTTATACTTCGTTTATTTATTTGTTTACTAATGGAATAGTAAGAATGTTTTTCTGATGGAAATGGAGCCGTGGAATTTTTTCTTTTTTACAAAAGTTCGGTATTGTACACTAAACCCCTTTAAATAATATATTCATACAGCTTCCATTTCCAATCAAATATTTTTGAAGTTTAAGTAATTAATATTGCCGCATTGAAAAAACACAGTTGAATCTCCATGGCCGAATGGTCATATCACTTTCCTCATAATCAAGAGATTGTGTGTTCGAATCCCGCAATTCACAGTTTGTGTAAATATTTAATTAATTGATTTTATGTTTCTCTTTATTTCATGTACCAGGCAAGTGTTCTGGACTTTTCTTATTGTCTCCAGAAAAGTATTCTGGAACTTTCCCTGCTAATACAAAAGCAGAAGATTTGTCAGTCGCTCAGTTCAGAGTTGAGTTAATAAATTGGTTTAGCTCTACTTCTTGTGTGTGTCATTGCGTTCCGCACTAGAGTATCTACGTGAAAATATTTTGAAAGTAATAAACTTTTTAACTGCAAATTAGTAATAACGATTTATGGTCATTGCAGTTATTAAATTCGGCATAACAACAAACTATTATTATTATTATTTACAGTTGTGTAGCGGTCAATTACAGACCGATTTTTCGAAAATCATGTTTTGTGACATACCAAGAAATTAACTATTTTTTACAGCATAACTGCGAATGATTAAATTTTATTCGAAAAATCGGTCTGTAATTGAGTGCTACTCAACAGTAAATAATAATAATGTGTTGTTATGCCGAATTTAATAAGTACAATAACCATAAATTATGTTTAAGTGAGCCATATTTTTAATTCTTTATCTTTTCAATCAATATTTCAAAGGAAAACACACAGAAAAAAATTTTATGTTAAATTTATTCTCTCTCAAAAAAAAAAAAATAAAGAAGATTCACATTTTTTTCTTTTTTTATATCGATAAAAAGATTGAAACGTATTTCTAAATTGTTTTTAAATCACTGATGCCGGGGGAAAAAAAAAAAAACCCTCCACACACACAAAATGTTAAATAAACAAATTCTTTTAAAAATTCTGTTTTTGAATATTCCGAATCCTTTCGATCTAACCTATTTCTTCAAATTTTTCATTTCACGCTTCAAGATTTTAAAAACCTTGTAACAGCTTGTTAAACTTATTTTGAAACCAAAACTGCTGAAAACATCCTTATCAATTAGTGTAAGTTGCAGTTAAGCATTTTTTTTTTCCTTCATAAAATTACTTTGTTTTGCATCTAAATTGTGTACTTTCTGTTGAAAGAAAAAAAAAAATCTAATATTGCGGTTATACTGAAATAAACCGTGAAATTGAGAAAAATATGTTTTACAAAAATTTTCTAATATAAACCATTTGTTATTTGTTTTTTTATAAGAGAAATAGAAAACTAGAAAACAAAATAAAAAATATTTTAAAAAAGCCAGAGAATTTACTTAAGTATACTTTAGATATACTTAATATCATATCTATATGATAAGAATATAAAAAAAATCAATTGAAAAAATAAGAATTTTTTAAGCAGCTTATAGATAAGAGTGGTATGAATTTTCTTTTTCAAACAGGCGATAGCAGTGAAAGTTGATTTCACGAACGGAAAAGAGCGGTAAAATTTCTTTCGGTTAGAACACTGTGGGTTAGAATGACGAACAGGAGAGAAAACAGGTTCTAATTCGCTTGCGAGTACGAAACTCATTCGTCTTCAGTAATGGAAATGTTTTTAGTGACCTTCAACTGCAATACAGAATATTAATAGTTAAAATATTATCACTTGTATGGAAATAATATTAATTTCTTTATGACTTTGCTATTAATAACTCAAGTCTGCTAAATAAAATCTTTTATCAAGGCTTTTTTTAATGATGCCTAATTTATTTTCCTAACTTAAATTAACATTTTATTTTGATTATGGAAATGGAAAAAATGTTCTTCATCATCATCAGGATATTTCAACATAAAAAATAAAAAATGAAATTCATCAAATTCATGACGTACGAGAAAAGAATTAACCCTATTAGTACAAGAATCCGTGCGAAATATTCGAATGTTCAGTATTTCCAATTCTATGCAAAATGTTGTGTAAATGTGTATCGATATTGGAGCTGTGCTGTTAAAAAAACATTGTATAAAAAATATATTACCTACATAAGAAAATTAATTAGACATAAGAAGCCCAACTGATGACTTTCGAAGCCCAACTTCGTAAGACTTTCTACAGTTGTTTTCATAATAAAATATTAACGTCCCTTTTACTAGTTTTCAAAATTATACATTCAATTTCATTTTTAAAATATTAGCTAAAAATTAACTATGTATATAGAAGTTAAATAATTAAAAGTTTAGAATTAGCCGGAACAGGATTGACCTTAATCCTTTATTTCTGATTAACTTTTTTTTAGATTGATTGTCTCGGATTATTCTTAAAATAGTCTGTATTTTGAATGAAAATACCCTTTTTTTATTTATAGTACATAAACAGCTGTTAGCAATTTAAAAAAAACGATTAATTGAACTTTGGAAAACTTGATTCTCAAAAATTCTCATTCTTGATTCATAGATGTCAGATGCTATCGCACTGGCAAGTTACACCCGGGCATAATATTATTGTATCGCCCCTAATCGCCATTAGTGGTTTAGTAAAAGTAAATGGCTCCTGGTATATTATCATTTTTTTTCTCCTGTCATCATATTGATTTTAAAAATTGCATGAATGCATTATTGTTTTGTGAGTTTATCTGACTTTTATAAGTTACATTTTAGTTTTATTGAATCAGATTTTAATTTTGGATCAGAGACTAACAGAATATTTCTCTATTAGTATCTGAACCCGGTAACAAATGCAGCAAGCTATGTGATCTTTACATCAAAATTGTAGGTCTGGGCCATATTTTGAATTAAATTCATTAAAGAATTCATTATATGCTTATTTGCCTGTTCATTTTTCTTATGAGAATAGCAATTCAAAAACATAATGAGCAAGATAAATGAAATTACTATGTCGTTCTTTACTCCAAAATGTTAGGTTTGAATCAAATTTTGGGTTACATCAGTGTATAGAAGGTTCAATGTATATAGTTCCCCTCAATGTACTACGAAGTATAAACGTACTGTACTAAATGCATTGTATTGAGGAAATATTTTGAAAACCGAAGACCAAACATTTCCGTTGTTGTAAATCCATAACTGGATTATAATCTATTAATTACAATAATAACATGTATGATTTTGAGCATTTACTTTAGTGACTTAATATACACTGGTGTGCAAAACTTAAGCAACAATGGAAATTTTAAGCAGATAGCCATGAAATTGCAGAAAAGGAGTTCTTGTGATCAGTACAATGAGCACGTAATTCAAGAGAAAGGTCATGCGTATGCAAATATCAGGAACAAGACGGTCTCTTTCCGTGATGTTACAAGCGATTCCCAACGCCAGTTGATTTGGAGAGAGGTCGGGACACGGTTTCATCCCAGTAACATCACGGAAAGAGACCGTTTCGGTGTGCCGAGTCTGTTCAGAGGTGCCATTGGATCAGACTTCGTTTTTATGGATGACAATGCACGGCCACATAGGACTCATGCTGTTGAGGAGCTCCTGGAAAGTGAAGATATCACTCTAATGGATTGGCCGGCGTGCTCCCCTGATTTAAATCCGATAGAACATGTGTGGGATGCTTTGGGGAGACGCCTTGCGGCACGAGTACATCCTCCTGGGGACAGATGCTGATGAGATCCTTACAGATGAGATCCTTAAACAGATGCTGATTGAGGAATGGACACTCTTACCTCAAGAATTGTTGGACAATCTGGTGCTGAGTATGGGGAGACGGTGCGACGCAACCATTGCAGTAAGGGGAGGGCACATCCCATACTAAGGAACATCTGCTTGCTGTTCTTCCTCTTGGACAAACAATCATGTGTAACGATACTATGAGTTCAATAAAGCCTTTTTTTTTTGTTTGATTCCATACTGTATGCATTGTATTCATTTCTGCGCAACTATGCTTTCGTCATTCTTTCAGAACAAAATGCTGCATCTCATTTCTGAATTTCATGTCTCTCAGATGATTTCTCGTGAAGTTATAGCAAAAAACATACCTGTTGCTTAAGTTTTGCAAACCAGAGTATAATACTCACTTATAATTACAATAATAATAATTATAAGTGAAAGTCATTGTATATATAAATATATGTATGTTCTCCATCTTCTCCTAAAGAAATAGGCCGATTTCAATCAAACTTTGCATATTTATTTTATAGGACAACAAGAAAGAACACCGTCAGCTTTTCAAAGTGTAGAAGTTAATTCGATGCTCAATAAATGAAAAATAAATCGAAATTTTCTCTCTTTACTGCAGTAAACTTCGGAGAAACGTATTATACTAGTATAACTTATATTCTTTTCTGTGCAATTTTTTCTTAAGTTTTTATTATTTCTTCTAAAGTTTAATGAAGACGATTAACAGTAAAATTCTGATCAGATTTAATACTATTTTTTTTAAATTTCTGTTTTATATTTTCTGGATTTTTTTAAAAAATTGGGTGAATATAGTTATTTAACGGTGTGCGTAAAAGAACTGATATACTCTTTTATTTACCGGTGACCAAGGTCCAAAGACAGTCATTCAAATAATGTGGTATGATAAAAATTGTATTATGTGTATCGTATCAATTTATGCCAACTTAATTTTTACTTTAAAAGTACTTTATCCAAGAATATTTAAAGTTCGAGCAGCACCGAGCATATCAGCTAGTTTCTATATAAATAATTAGTTGATTATAAATGTACAATTGTATATAATTGTATATACCCATTATTGAAGTAGTTTATTTGTTAATAAACTACTTCAATAATGGGTTTGGAGAATTGTCCAATTCAGTTAAACCTTGACAAAACAATTCTATTTTGTCAGCTATGCCTTTGCAATCTACAAAGGTTTTGCCTGTCGTGAATACTTTATCAGCTGCAAGAGTAGTGACCTACAGAGGTCGAACTTGATGATCACGTGTTGAAAAATAGTCAACAACCTTCAGAATTCACCTTAAGTTGATCTAACAATCAGTGGTGAAGCGTATTTGAATATTCAATGGATTCTGAACGAAAGAAAGAAAGAAATACTAAACAATTCGTAGAATAACTTTAAATTCTTGACCTCATATTTATTCTAAATTTTTTATAATGTAATTTAAAATAAATATGATGTATAAACATACCCAAGAAACATTTATAATTTCTTTATTTTATTTTCATACAGCTTATTACTTTTGCAAAGAAAGTAGGATGGAAATATTGAAAATGGCACTCATATTTTCATATCAGCTAAAGTAGTAAATGGTTTTCACATGAATTAATTTTTAGCCTTATTGGAGTTTGAAATGCTCAAATTTTTGGAATGCCACTGAAAATCTTAGATGTTTAATTGCTTATTTCAATTTGTCAATTTACTACTCTTTTAAATGAATAAAACTTTAATAATTTTAATCATTTTAAACGTATCGTATTGATGATAATTACATCACATATTTTTATATTATATTATTCTTTTCTTATTTTATCTTTTATAATTAGCCTAATTAAGCATTGTTAATTATTAAAATGGTCTGAATTTAGCAATTTTCAATTCCTATCTGATTAAATTCGTATATAAACTAATTTTTTTGACATACTTTCTTAAGTATTATAGAAAAACTTAAGGATTAATTAATTGTATAAATGAAAATATGATTTTTTTTTACCAAAAATTAATTAAATTATTACTGACGAAAAAATATTATTTTCTACTCAATATTCAATGAAACATAATGATGAAATATAAATATTAATGATAAATACTAAAATATGATAAAGTATAAAGAAAATATATAAAAATTAACAATTCACACAAACATCTTTCATTCTATAACTTTTCAAAAGAAGTAAAAAATAATTTTCCTCTTTTATTTTTTATTTAACAAGTCATCTGTTATAGCTCCATACCAAACTTTGAACGTATTTTTAATATTTTTAAAAAACCTACATCGTACTTTACGTAACAAGTAAACGTAAACTTAAAAAATTGGGGAATAAACAGAAGTGTTTTCTTCGACTTACACAACGCGCAGTCAATTATGATTTTGCCTGCGTTTTATACAAAGAAATATTTTTAATTGTATAACATTAAAACCTTCTAAGCGTACCCGTGTTTTTTTACTGTTTTTTTTTCCTTGTTATTTTCCAGCAATATTTTCAGAAAATATGTACCGTTTATAAGAGAAAGTGAAGTAAGTGAAAGCAAAACAAAAAAGGTCTTTTAATAATGGTTATTTGACTGTGCTATGAATTTTAGTGTATCAAAACAAAATGTTTAATGTTGAAATACGATTCTTAATGGTTGAATGACCGTAAACGATAGTTATTAAAATGAAGAATGTCATTTACTCAGAAGCAGGTGAAATCGTCCGCATCTGCTCGATAGTTATTTCATTTCATTTGATTGCAGCTGCTTTTTGCTATAGATAAATTTAAAACTTTGTCGAGTTCTATATTTTGAAACAATAAGCATCATATACTTCCACAAATAAATAATTTTTTAAAAAAATAATAAATCATTAACAATTTTATTATGTTCAAGTCAAGTTGAAATATACAACTAAAATTACCACTTATTAAAAGTGGCCCCTCATGATGTGCATTACTCCGGAACACAAAATGCCTAAATATACTTCTACTTGGAATTTGAAGATTACATGCAGATAATTTTGTCACTTATAGCCTAAATGCCAGGCTTTTAAAGTAAATGCAGATAAGAAGAGTCCGTCTTCTTCCTCTCCAAATTTCCTCATTATGTCTTGATGAGGCTGCTTGATCTTCTAATTTTTAAATCTGCCGAAGTTTCATTTAATAGTTTTGATATTAAAGCAATTCAATGAAGTTTGGGAAATTCCTTTCCACAGTATTTAAAAAAAAATGCATCATAAAAACTTTTTCAGAAAACTATTAAAGAATTCCAAGAACTTTTTTATATCACATCTTAATAAATAGAAAAAATTTCAAAAAATTATTGTTTTTTGAAATAATTTGTCTAGAATTGTATGAATTGTTCATAGGAAATGTTTATAAAAATATTTTGTGAGACGAATCGTTCTGCTCAATCTGTTCTGTTCTTAAGCCAATTACTAATAAAGATTCATTCGTGTATTGTGCCATAAACTAGAATTATTATTTTTTAATAAAATAGGAAGACCATGAACCATGAAGAAATAAAGTAGAAATGCGTGCTAATTGTCAAGGACGTGATTCAAAATGAGTCATTGAGATCTTGCAATAGAGGTGTGAAATCGCAAATCAGGTTCTTAGAATATTTCCGCCTTGAATGGGAAAAAAGACTTCAAATTTATAATATTTTGCTTTATTAAATGCGAAAGGTTAAGAAAAATCAAATGAAATTACATACCTGCCTTGGTTTGAATGCACTTTCTTTGATTACTTTCTAGATATCGAAATTCCTTATCTTTATTTCTCTCCTAGCCTCATTTGGCGATCATCTGATTCACTGAATATATTGATTATCTTTAAATTCGGTTGGATTATTTAGATATTTCATATCCAGGATACAGTGAAACTGAGAAACATTAAAGATGTGTTACTTTGATTGTCTTACATATGATCCGTTCATTATGTATATGAAACTTTCTAATGGAGACCAGTTTCATGGCATCATGATACTATTGAGATCTAAATATGTAGTTCATCTTTCTTATGAATTTCATGGTATTGACACCAATTTTTTCATACGTCTCGTAAACTGTACAGATATTAAATAAAAACCTTCTTCTCTGACTTTCAACAATGGAAGAAAAACGTGTAATCAGATAGCTGATGAAACAATGAAACTAGTTTGAACTTTAGGGCAACAATGTTATTGGCAATCTATTGCTGTAAATTAGACAAATATATATATATAAATATATATATATTTAAAAATTGGTAAAATTTAGCACAAATTTTCACTATTATTAAATTGGTATCATTAGAATATAATTTTTTTTTAAATTTTGGAACATTGTAAAACTTATTTTTTGTGTTACAATGTGTTCGGAAGTTATTTCGAAAAAACGCCAAAATTAAGCTTAATTTTTAATTAAAATTCTAATTAAAATTTCAAAAAATCATTCCGAGTTGCACATTTCCACGCTTCAAGTGCCCTAATTTGGTAGCTGTAGGTCAAAAGATCTGATCTGTAGAGCACCAATACAAACACACATTCATCTTTAGTATAGATTTCGAAGTAGTGTGAAAATTAACTATTAAATTAACCAAGATTTCAAAAAAAAAAAAACAATATTTGTTTTAATAGTTTTATCAACATTTTCTATGCTCGCATACTATATGTAAATTGTGTTATGTAACAACCATAACATGAAAAAAAAAAAATCGTTCAAAACATTCCGAAAGTGAGTTGGACCTACAGGTGCCAAATCTCGCATATAATTATTTCTGGGCTAATAATGCTTACTAAAAAAGAATTTCCCAAAATATGAATTACAATTTTAAAATTTTATTGTTTTTCCTCAACAACATCTGGATAAAAAGAACATCTTGATACTACTTAAAAATGTAACCAATAGGGTTAGTCTTTCCGATATTTTCTCATTCACTGCTTGATAAAATATTATTCTCTTGCATAAAAATTGTGGACTTTCGTCTAGGCCATGAATGTCACGAGTTCTAAAATTTTTATTTTCAGAGTCCCTTGTACAAGCGTTTGGTGCGTCGTAGTATAGAAAAGTATATCAAATATAATTTGTGAATAGCATTTCTTTGAAATGATTCAAACCAATGTTTGGTATTGAAGTAAGATAACATGCCAGATTTCATTTATTTTAATTTTTGCTTTTTTTGAGATTGCGTTTACATGCATACGAAATCATAGGCTGGCAGACAGTCAACCCTTAGATAGATGTAATTCAAAATTTGATATGAATCTATAATTTCAATACTAATTAAGTGTACTAATATCATTCACCTAGTGTTTTATATTTTGCACCTATCGTATTCACTTGTACTAAGATTGAAAAACTTTCTGCAATTTTGGATTTCGTTCACATAGACCTCATAGCAAATTTCATGTATCTGCCTCAATTAAAAATTATGTTTTGAGTTATTTTGTTACAGACAGACAGTCAAATAATGGTTTCAAAATTGTATTTTTCCAATTCCGAGAGGTGTGAAATGTAAAGATTTGTCAAAATTCTTGAGTGTGAATTCTTTGAATACTTCCTCTATCGCTATTATGTATATAACACAGCAAATAAATAAATAAAATAAAATAAACCGTTTTTCATTAATTATAATTTTTAATACAATTTTTAATAATTTATAAAAAATGTTTTACTTATATTTCACAACAGTACTTTACATTGTTTTATTTATTGGATTTACTCTTAAATATTAAAAGCATTTTTGTGCGTACGTTTTCTTTAATATATAATTAAGACTTAATTTAAAAAATCAAACAATAGAACGAATAAAGCATAAAATTTCTTCTACATTTACGAATAGAATTTTTTATCATGTTTTTCACAAAACATTCTTTTTACAATTTATCCTACCGAACATTGCTTTTTCTTACTTTTATTAAACAGAAGCTTTTTTCTATTTTATTAAAAACAAAAACTAAAACGAATGATAACATGAAAGATTATAAAATTTTAATTCTATCACTTAATGCACATTTTTTAGACGGTTTACTGCAGACCTATGGTAATATATTACAAAAATCTTTTTAAAAAATCACTACTGATTGCAAGACATTAATAATATAATTTTCATTCGGTATTTGTGTAGAACAAACAACAGATTAATTTTTTTTTGCTAAGTGCATTTTGAATAGAAATCTACAGATTATGTCCTTGACCGTTAATGATAATTTTTCTATTTCTACAGCGTCGTTGAAGCGTTAAAATGGTACTTTCATTTCAGGTTGCATGAAGGCGAAGAGAGTTAAGTTGAAATTAGTCAAACCAGTTGTTCTTTATGTGTTGAAATCGATAACTTCAAATTACTGCGATAGCTTTCTTTGGAAAGAACGTTGAAAGAATTTTATCTTTCTATGAAATCTATCTTACTCAACTTTTTCGCTACCTAATTTTGGATATCTCTATATTCTTTTAATATATCTGCTAGGTACATCCGAATAAAATCCATAAAAAATCAGAAAACTTTTTGAAAATCTGAATTAAAAGAAGCAGACGATTTCTAATTAAATTCAAGAATATTTTAGAATATTATGATATTCAAAATTTAAACGAAAGCTGAAAGTGTTCTTTCAAATTATATAAATTAAAATTAAGAAAAAGGTAAGCAAGATAAATCGATTACTTATGCAAAATATATTTTTTAAATGTCTACAGCTTTACCAACATTTAAAAAAGATATAAAAAATATAAATTCAAATTATATTCTGTAGGATCTTTCAAAATTAATTGTTTTCGGGAATTATTATACTGTGTATTTAAAAGAATAATGTGCAATTTGTACTAGTGTCATCTCAAAAAATTAATACATATTTTGACAAAATTTGTATGAAAATTTAATTACATAAATAAAAGTTTTATTTCTCAAATTAACTAAAATAAAAGAAGAATGTAGACACTTGTCTAGAGTTATCGAAATTCTTGCATTCATTGTTAACGTATTGCTTGCTAATAAGGCCATTGTAAATTTCGCTTAGGATATCTATTGAAACCTATTATAACAGCCATGTAAAACATTTTTTTTATATATAAATGCTTTATTGATAATCCCTGGTTTTCAGGTATGTTTCAAATTTTTTTTTCTCAAAATGGAGTCGATTAGGGTTAGATATGGTTCTTTAAGTACTTTATGTTAAAATTTTGTTTTCATCGAAATTTTGCCAAGAAGGTTTTGAGGAATTAACAATTGAATTCGATTAATATATTAAAAATTTATACTCAATTCATTATTAATATAATTTATATAATATAAACTCTGGCGGAATTTAATTCTCTCCACATCGCAGTTTGTGATTTCATGGGACTATCTTTCTTTATCGTGATATAATATTAATTTGCACAGTACTGAAGGTACACGAAAAAACAATGGCAATATCATCAAATATGGTCAAAAGTGCTAACTATTACCATAAATAAACCATTGATTTCACTGTTTCTTCAGATTATGAAAAGATTTCAGTGCAATTTAATGAAAAAGAGTTACCACCTTAAATATACTTTATATTTAATCATATAAAATTGAATTATGTGTTGCCAAATTATGTCAATTATTAGTCGAGGTAGTTTGGGATTCATGAGTTTCGGCAATAACACATTTATTGGCTGTTGATTATTGACATGACTTAAATTAGGATATACAAAAACCAACAGAATCTAAAACTCCCATTCTTTTTAAAAATCTGTCTTTGAAAATGGTAAAATGATACTGTCAAAAAATTGCAGATTTATTCATGAATATCAAAAATGTGTGCTTCAAAGGAAAACCCTAGATCGTAAAGATCCTCTCCCCCTCTGAAACACACAAAGGTGTGGCGGCTCATCTGTCTTTGCTTCTTATCTTTGAAGAATGATCGCTGGACATGGAGGCGCCTCAGCGGTAGAGTAACAATTGTTTGTATCACTTCTATTGGTCTTGCAACATTTTTAAAGAATAATGTAATAAAAGAATATAAGAAAGGAAACCTGAAAAGGACTATAATAGCGGGAAAGGATAAGTGGTTTCTTTTTCACCTCCCTGTATTTAGCGGCGCTCTTCCAACTACGCAGCTGCTTAGGGCTGTTAGACTGAGTAGTGGTATCAAGCAGATTGATTAAATTTGTTTCTTTTTAATTGCAAGATAAATAAGCTTGTAAACAATACAAAATTTCTAAAAGATCAAATATTAGGATAATATTAATATTTTATCAAGTATAATTTATCAGGTTCCTCTATATTCCCTTATGTTCACTTCGTTATTAAAATATTTATAAAATTGAACATTTGCTTCAGTAATATTGTGTGCAAACTTGGGTGACAGACATTCTAGAGTCTAAGAGATACATAAAACAAATGTATATTTACAAATTTAATAAAATAAGAAATTCTGAATAGATTATTAACATGTAAAATTATGGTGATTTGTGGAACTAAATTGATCATTTTATTAAAAGAGGGGTCTCATAATGCGCAGTGCTTAAAATAGAAAATATCTAAATCCACCACTGCTTCTACTGAAATGGTCCATCTCAAATAGCACCAGATTTAAATATATAAACAAACACTATAGTAGTTATACATGATTTTTCTTTTTTACATTGTTTACACTAGGAATCCTATCAGTCAGAAATCTCCTCCTTAAATTTCTTTCCAACCAATCAGTAAAAAAAAACCGGGCCACCCTGAACAATATCAGGACTTGGTGTTAAGATGATTTGTGGAGCTGTCAAATACATCTTATACAACAAAAAGATTATTACATTTCGTTATTTATTACATTGCATAAATTTATATTATAAAGATAAAAGAAAAATTCGAAAATGGCAAAAGAAAATTAAATTATATTTACAAAGTTCACATTTCAGTTATAAAGATTATAAAAAGGATTTTTAATAAATAAAAAAAAGATGTTTAATTCATAAACTTATAAATACAATTTGAATGCGAATAATTAATACGTGATTCCCCCCCCCTCTTTCGTTTTCTTACTTGTTTATAACCAAATCCGAATCAGAAGAAAAAAGAACTTAATTTTTAGTGATATTATCATTGTTTTCTATAAATGAAACGTCTAAAAAAAGATAAAATGATGTGATTAACGATGCGTCTCAAATATTTTTTCTTCTTATTATTGTTGTCAGTATTGAAGTAAGATTCAAAGACTCAATTTATCTTAGATTAGAGATCCAAACCGTCCAAAAATCACGAGAAAAATATTCAAACATATGTATATTAGGTTTGAAACAAAGTGAAATAAACTAGCGGAAGTAATTTCCCCTAAATTTCCTTGTTTACTCTCTAAAAAAGATGTTCCCCCTCCTTTTCCTTGCATAAGATTATGAACCTTGGGTAAGGGCATGAACTTCACGTGTGTTAAGATATTTGTTTTCCCGCACATAAGAATCCCGTACTTCATACAATAATAAAAATATTTTGGACGTATTTTCCCCAGTCAATTAAATCCAAAATTTGACACAGGATTATTGTTTTACAAACCAAATATCGCATTTCATTTATCTAATTCATTGGAATTTTGAATTAAAAAAAAACATAAAAATTATAGATTAACTTTTTGACAGAATGATTCAAAATTTGACACAAATCTACACTTTAAATCTTAAATCGGTGTACCAAATTTCATTTATCTTGCTGTTAAGATTTTATAGTTGCTATTTTCTTTTGTATTCAGACCATCAGTCTCCCTGTAAATGGATTTTATTTAAAATTTAATAGAAAAGTGCAAATTTGGTATGAAGGTCGCATACGAAAGTTCACCCGTCTAGCTCAAAGTGTTTTTAAATTATTCAACTCACAAACAAAGTAAGACATAGATTGACAGACGAAATCCAACAGGCGTGAGTGGTTCTCCCAGTTTTTCGCGCACTGTTTAATAAATTTACTTATATATTAGTCGCATACTTTTGCGAATAAAAGTTACGAAAAAGCTTAGTAGCATGTGATATTTAGCGATTAATTGCTGAAATGTGGTTAATACACAAGTACAAGAAAAACAAAATATGTATTTTCTAGGACTTTTTTCCTACTGATTGAAACCATAATTTAACACAGAACTACAGTTGAAGTCACTAAATCACTTGATAATTTTTTATATATTTAAATCATCGTGTTTTTGAGTAATATCATTTATATGCTTGTGAAAGTATAGACCGTTAGACCGGCAACCTATTAAAGGATTTAGTTCCAAAATTTATAAGGATTCTACAGTGTAAAGGTTTAAGCCATGAGCAAAATGTCATTTAATTAAGTTGTTTCATTTTTGAATAATCGCGCTCATATGTACCCCAAAGTAAAGATCGACAGACGATCAAGCCTTTGACTGATTTGGTTTCAAAGCTGATACATATTAAAACTTTAAATTCTAAATCTATGAATCAAATGTTATCTATCTTGCTTTGTATGTTCTATAGATATCGAGTTGTATACTCGTATTTGGAAACCAGATTTTCTGTTAATGGAATTTCTCCCAATTTATTAGAAATCTACGAATTTGATGTTAACACCTCATACCAGATTTCATGTTCCAGATAAAAGCGTTTTTGGTTTATCATGTTCATAGACAGAATTCCACAGATGAATTTTTCGAATTGATAAAGATCGGGAACTTAAATCTCGAGTCCAAGTTTTTTTTTTTTTTTTTTTTTTTTTTAGATTGCAATACTTTCTCTTTGTGTAGTTGGCATTCGAAAAAAAAAGGGGGGATGTGCTTTCAATCTGACGCAGTTCTGAAAAAAAGCACGGGGACTTGTCATTATCCTATGTTTGAATTTTTCAACTAATACGGTACTTCCTCTTTGTATAATTTGTGTTCAGGAACATTAAAAACGAAAGTATTTTCCTTTTGCTAAATTGCTCAGTGATTTGTGTCCTCAGAAGTGTGAAGCCTTGTGTGCACTCAATCCCCTCAGTCTGCTCCTGAGCATATAACTAAAAGAAGTGAGCAATTAGTTTATATAATTTTGCAGCTCTATCTGTAATGATAGGCGGAATTTAAAAGTATCCCCTATGCGAAATCCGAACTTCTTTTTTGACGTCTAACAAAGACAGTATGGGAATAAAGGTAAGCATGAATAAAAATTAGTTATGGAATCGTAAATTTCACGTTTTATTTACATTTTTTATACTGTAGTAAAGATAAATGAGCTAAGATCTGCAATTTTTTTAATGCTGGTCCATTATATTCTTTTTTCACAGGACAGTTGACAATTTTTCTATTATTTTTTTCTGTTGTTCGATCACTATTATTTCGATCCGTTTTTATTGATTAGTTTTGATTTGAGTGTTTTTGAAGTTTTTTAGTTCATAGAATTCCGGATCTTAATTACTTACTTTTAATGTTATTATGTATCTGCATCTCAAGTGTTCTAGAAATTATAATTTTTTGTATTTCTTAAGTATTGTGCCAGTGTACATGAGATTTTCTGTTACAACTTTCATTGGTTAATTTACAACTATCATATCTATGATATTGTTACAGAGTAACAGTCCTTTTAGAAGGACACATCCTCTTATATTATAATGGAACAGCAAATAATAAAATAAATAATTTATTTTCAAGCGTTGATTTTTTTTCCAACGAGCAGCTCATTCGTATTTTCCAAAAACAGAGATAATATCTATCTCTAGATTCAATTCATTATTTTTTAATATTTGTTATTTTTGTAAACATTTTTAACACGCATTTGGTTCTTTTTTTAAAATAACTGAAACGCAAAACTCTAGTGGCACGTTATTGCATCCTATTTGCCATGACATTCACACTTAAAAAAATGATCTTTCATATGGAATGGAGGAGGATATGAGTTAAGAAACTTCCTGGACATATCAAAAATAAATCAACCGATCAATTACTTAAAGAGACAATATTTCTTTACAAATAGGGATTATAATCGGTTTGGTACTGCAGAAAGTTTTCTAAACTAGATATTTATTATTATTACAGTTAATAAATAAAGAAAATTGTTTAATTTTTCTTTAATAAATGGGATATTTTTATGGTTGAGTTTTAATTAACCCCTTGCCTGCCGCGAGCGTATATATACATCTCCCTAAGTCAATGTGTTAACTGCCCCTGGCGTATATATACGTCTCGCAACTATATATATATATACGTGGCACTGGGGGCCGAATCTCGCAAGTTATCCTCGGCAGCTATGTAATAATTAATTTTTACATAATATAGATTACTTGTAAATAATTTCTTAAAACCAGAGAGAGAGAGAGAGTGATCTACCTAAAACTTTCTCGTGTATTGTCACATAAAATTGTGGACCTTGAGAAAGATCACAAATGCCTTGCATGGTATTGGCGAAAAATAATTATGAAATAATGATCTTAGGTGTGAATGGAGCATTTTCTAACTTTATCGTGTGACTAATTTCTAGCACTCAGCAATAGGGGAAAAAAAAAAAAAAAAAAAAAAAAAAAAAAAAAAGAGGAGGAGAAAAAGAATCGAAAATCGAATTTATGTTTTATACGCGTTATTTCCAATCTATTAAAAGAAAATTTGATACAAAATTACAATTGTAGTCACAAAATCATTTCACAAATTTTATATATTTGTGTCATTACATTTTTCAGTTATCGCGCTTGGATGCTTACGAAAGCACAACCGACAAGAAGTGGATTCCTGAAAGGATTTGCTTCTACTTTTGATAAGTATCTACACTTTAGATGCTAAATCTGTGTACCAAATTTTATCCATCTAGTTCACTTTGTTTTGAATTTACCGTTTTAACTTATATTCTGTCAACCGGACAGACAGACTTCTTATCATTGGATTTCGCTCAAAATTTGATAGAAATCTACTAATTTTGTGTAAAGACCATACATCCAATTTCATCAGTCGAGTTCAAAATGTTTTTTTAATCATCTTTGCCGCAAATGTATTTTTCGAACTCGTGTTTTAACGACAATCAATCAAAATCTCGAATTCGAATTTTTTGATGATTCTTTCTTTATACTTCGTATGCGTGAAAGTTAAAATGACATGGATTTGCCTCAGTTCTTTCCTCAATATGGTTTGATCAACTTTTTTGAGCATACACATAAACTGTGCAAATCCCCCCTCCCTCGATTATTTGCTCTCTCTTTCGAAATACGCATAACATTCAGAGCCTGACTGAGGTAGGGGCATACGGGGCAGTTGCCCCGGGCTCCCAAATCGAATAGAAAATTTATTTTACGTTTCCTTCTTTAATGAATAAAATGGATAGAGCGGAATTTCGAATTAATGAATACAATGGATAGAACGATATTTTGCCCCGGGCCTCAATTAAACTAAGTAGGGCCCTGATAACATTATTATATTCAGCTGGTTTAAATTTACTGACATGCATTTAATGCTTTTTCACAGAATCCCTTTCAAAGACCAAGACAAATAAGAATTTCTAGTACAGCTAACAACAGAACAATTTGAATAATCCATATCTCCGCTTATGTTGATGACAAATGTGTGTGTGTGCGTTGGCGTGCTATAAGTTAGACCTTTCCTAGGGCTACCGAACTTGGAACATGTCTGAAGCGATTTTTTTGGTGAAATTTTAATTAATTATCAATTAATCTAAATTTTGGATGCTTTTACACCGTAAATATTACAATACAAAATGACATTATTTTAAAAAAAAATTATCTTTTTAATAATACAAGTATCATTGCCTTGAAAATTTTTTCGTATTCTTGGCAAATTAAAAAAAAAAAAAAAATTCAACAATAGACAAAAATTTCAACAATAGATTTACATTGTTGCCTTGTTTCATCAAATATATGATCTAATGAATTTCGATTATTGAACACTAGGAAAGAAAGATTCTGTTTAATATCATTGTAGTTTATATGCCGAATAAAGAAGTGCAGGATTACAAAAGTCAAGATAGATTACGTTATTAATAGCACTATAAGGTTATGTGATTAGTTTCCATTAGATAGGTTTATGTACATACTGATCAGAACATATGTATGGTAATATGATGTAGAAAGATTGCATATTATTGGAAGCATGTATATGAAATTATGCACGAGACTAATCTGTAATTAAATGCAACCAATAGTCGTGGCGAATCAGCTAGTCGCAAAGTTGGCTAGTAATATATAATGCAATATTTGTGTAAGTTCATTTTATGAATCCAGATATAGATTTTGCACATGCGCTTTTCAAAAGTAGAGAAAAATTACTGCCATTTTTTCTAATAATTCCGAACTCCAATTAAAATAACTGAATAAATCGGTTACTTAAAATGTAAACTTCAGATGTTTTTCTATTATATTTGCCATATATATTATCACTAAAGAAGGATTTTTGCACCCCTTTAATACTCTCTTTTTAATTATATTAATTTAACCGTCGAACGATTTTTTCTAAATTTAAATTAAGAAAAATGTAACATGTTTTATGATTTGTAATAATACTTTGCATTGTTATAATTAAATAACTTCATCACATTCATATTTTAATAAAATTATGTTTTTTCATTCTTAAAACTTGTTTAGAAAAGTTAGCTTCTCTGATATCTTAACTAAAAAGTAAATATTCATTTACTTGCAGTTTAATGTCGTATATTTTAAAATATATTCCCCAACTCCATAATATTGAATTCTTTTTTCCATTTCATTTCATAAGTTTTCTTAGAGAAATGTTTTTGTAGCATTAGCTTTGATTGAAATGTGGCGAGAATGGAATTTTTGGCAAAAATATAACATAGCTTTAATTCACACTCTTTATAAGACCAGAATGAAGATTTGCTTTGCTTTATATTAAAAGATTTGGGTTTCATTTTAATAATTCAGATTTCTTTTAAGAAGTGTTGACTAAGAGAAAGTGAAATTCGTCACAAAGTGTCTTATTTATAATTATACTTTTTGTAGAATGATTTTTTAATATATTTCTTGATACATGTTTGATTTATTTCATCTAGATTTTTAAAGCATCATATGTTTCCATTCATTGTAATTAATAAAGTAAATACATTTCACCTGTTCTCACTTGTCAGTTTTTTTAGTAGTGTATATGTCCACACAATGATATTTAATTCACATTTTATATTCCGATACTTTGAGAGCAGATAAAGAATAAAAAGCAATTCCTTTCACTTTAATTCCATTTTTCATTAAATCCATACTTTGAACTTCATCAAAAAACAAAAATTTAAATATTAGTGCATTCTAAATTCAATGGTCAGATAAGCAAATATTCTAAGAGAGTAAGGGGCTATTTCTATATATAATTCTCATTTTGACATAAAATGATAGTCATTTTATATATTCCAATAATTTGTTAGGTCACATGTGCTTCACAAATAAATTACACATTTAAAAAGGATCAACTGAAATTTCATTAATTTTGCTTATGATGCATTCAGCTTTACATTTGTTTATAAATAGATGACAGTTAATTAAAAGTTGTACATGTTTAATGTAATCGAATGAAATATGTAACAATTATTTCATGAATATTTTAGAGTAAACTTCTCCTTAAAAGTAAAAAGCCATAAAAATTTTATATATCCTAAAGAATGCAAATGACATTTTAAGAAATGTTAAAATAGAATGTTTTGATTATTCCAATACGAATTTTCTAACAAACACTTCTTGTAATAAATTGTTTACAAATATCAGATCATTTTAATAATCTATTTAAAATCGAGCTTTATAATTACTAGAAAGAATTTTTTCCCCTTCAAGTTACACATTTAAGAATTTACGTTCTAAAAAAAAAAAAAGCTATATTTTGTTTCTAATTTGAAGAATAAGCATAAGTTAAACAGACATTCAAATGTTTTGATGCTAACATTTTTTCTTTGTCTTTATATTGGAGAATTATAAAGAAAAATGACCTGCTGACACAAGCAAAGTATTTAAGGAAGAATTTATAAAAATATACTATTTAAACCAATCAGAAATTATTACAGTTAGCATATTTCTCAAAATAAAAATTCAGTAAATAAAGACAAGAATTTTTAAAGCTGAGATGAAGCAACCTATTTCTTAAAAAAATGACCAAGCAATAAGAAATACATTTTATATAGGTAATGTATATTTTTCAGTATATTCTAATTAATCTTTTAAATTATTGCCTATCATTTGATTCTTTGCAATACTTCATGAAAATTCATTAATAATTGACAAGATACCAGTATTGAAGGATGTTGCTTCTTTTACTTAATAAAAATTTATTAATTGACAAGATACCAATTTGAAAAAAAATCCTTTTCTTCACATAATTTGAGAAATAATGATTTTTATAACCACCGTCTCGAAGAATAAATTATAAAATTTAAGCTTTTATTTCTTTTACAATAAGATAAACCATTACGATGATTTTATAAATAGCCAATTAGTATTCTTAAAAACCTCACTTGATGAAGAACTTAGTTTACACAACTCTGAAAATTATGTCTGCTAATAAATTAAACCTCCATGTACCATTATATAATTAGTAAATGAAGAAGACATTTAGCAGTTTTGTTCCCAATATAAAGCTAAAAAATTAAATACTATGCTTACTACCCAATTTAAATATCCTATTCATAACACTGTAAGAAATTTCATTTTTACAATTTATACATTAGAATGACCAGAAGAAAGACAAGACAATATTTCTAGCATTTAAGTTACTTTACTTAGGTTTCAAGATTCTACATAGATTACAAACGGATATTGACTTTTACATTTGGAACTTGCTAAACTTTTTTTGAATAAATGTTACATGCATTGATTCTGGAATCTTTATACTTAAGTTGACAGTTGTGCGTACAAACAAAAAATTTAATCTTCTCCATGGAGGGTTTCTTTGTCGAACATGTACTCGCCAAGCCCAGTTCCCACACGCTGCAAGTTGGTAACATATCCAGATAATTCCTTAATAGCTTCCACTTGTTCCTTCAAGTATTCACTTTCCAAGAAGTCGCACATCTAAAAAGAAACGAAAAAATTTATAAGCATAATCTCACACTATCCTTTCCAATCTTATGCCTTAAGTAGAGATCAAGCTGAATCAAATAATTATTGACTAAAACAAAAAAACTCTACAACATTAAATCACATTAACTTTGTAAATATCTTAACTGATTAAAAGTTGAATAATCTTGGAGTTAGTGAGAAAAATTCAGTTTTAAAATTTTATTCATATTTAAATACAGATCACATGTTATTAGACTGCAAAATTTAAAATATTTTGTATATTACTTTAAAATATTAAACATATAATTTTCACAAAACTATATTACACAGATTTACTGTCAACCTTGTTGAGTATGCCGACAAAAGAAAATTTGCCAAGAATTAACCTAAAGAATAAATGTAATTAGGTTACAATATCTGACAATTTATCAGACCTTAAGTACACTTGCATAAAAACTGATTTCCCCCTTATTTAGTTTTATAAGGTTAAATACCTGTGTTCAAGTACCTCATTTTAGCTACTTAGAACTTTAATAAGCAATTTATATATAATGGTATCACAATTACATACCTGGGCATCATTGTGACTAGTAGCAATTGCATGCAGGTCCAGAAGAGCCTGGTTGACAGTTTTTTCAAGTTCTAAAGCAGCCTTCATGGCATCAATACCACTTACCCAATCATCGACAGCAGGTTTCTGAAAAATATACTCGTATCATTTATGAATTCCACAGTAAGTTCTTTAAAAACAAAGTTAAAAATCATAGAAAATAAGCTTTAACATGTAAAACATTTTATTAACAATTTAGTGAAATAGAAGATAATTAAAACCCAAGATATAAGCAATTAAAAAATGTCCTAACATTATATTAAACATGCCATTTCAAATTAATTTACCTCAATTGCTTTTAACACAATTCTTCCACCCCTCATGTTCTGGTATTTCATGAACTTTTCAGCATGTTCACGTTCTTCATCGCTGCTTTTCTTGAAATATTTGGCAAAACCTGGCAATGCAACATCATCTCGGTCAAAGTAGTAACTCTGTAAATAAAGAAGTCTTCAGTTATATGGATTCTTAACCGATATGATTAAAAATTTGAAATTACAATAATAGCTCAAAAATTATTCTTCCTGTTTCTACTATCTAACAGGATGATTTAAATTAATTGTTTTTAACAAAGAATTTCATTATAAATGAGATACATTAACAACCCACAAAAGATCATAATGCATTTATTTGAAGTGTTTAAAAATGGTCTTAGCAAAAATTTATGCAACATTTGAAAAAAAAAACAATCATGTCAAAAAAAAATTGCAAATCTATTCCAAACTTTTTGCATATTTATTCTATTAACATTTCCTTTACGAATCTCGAAAATTAAAACTTTTAAGACATCAAAATTTTGATTTCCATCAGGCAATCTGAAGATGATGCAAGAATAATTAATTAGTATGTATGCAAAATGACTGGTTATTTTGACAATATTTACGAAAAAATTGTTTATTAATCAATCTGAATAAATATAGTTGCGAATAATTATGCTTTACAATAATATTGTTTAGCATTAAAAGCAAGAAATATCTGTAAAACTGCAACAAAATAATCAAAAAGTATGAGAAAAATGGAAAACGTCAAGAAATTTATAAACTTTGAAACAACAAATTTTTAGTTTTAATTATCTCAGCTCTATTATAACAATAACGAAACTTAACTGCGTACATGCGCATGCCTAATTATGGCGCTTGCGGAGAAATCGGCTTTTGTTATACTGACAATTCATAATCATGTACCGACATGTCTTTAGAAAAACCTACTATATTAAAATAGAATAAAAATGGTGCGAAATCGTTCCCATAGATTGAACAATCGGGTTTTTGCCCCCAATATTATTCATATTAAAAAAAATGAATTACACATACTAACCATGGAGAGATATACGTAGCTGGCGTACAATTCCATATTAATTTGTTTGTTGATTCCGGCTTCGCATTCTTCATGGAAATTTTGTCTGACTCGACTGGTAGCCATCTTACCTTCTGGTTTTCAATTTAGATATAATATGAAAACAAAGTGATCTGAAATTATGGAAATTTAATTAGAAAACACTAGGATGCCCGTTCAAACACTGTTGAAGCAAAGCACCATTGAATTATGACGTCAGGCGGCAAAACTGGGGTATTTATAAGCATGCGCTCTTCCGTATGCAGTTGTCACCCCCCACCAAAAATGTAATATTGAACATTTTTTAAAAATATTTAAAATTATTATAAAAATTATCAGATTTTCTTTACATGTATTCATTTATTTTTCTTTCTTTATATATTTTTTAAAATTAATTATTAAAAAATTAATATATTTAATTTGTTTTAAAACTGAGAATACCCCTTCAGACATACAGACAAACAAATGATTTGATTTATCTTTTTAAAAGCTGATTTAATGAAGCAAAAAATTAATCGACCTAAACAGATAAAGAAAATTCTGAATGGTTAAAAAAGACTTCAAAATTTATTAATTAGAAGAATAAACGAATGAATGAAATGTTACCAGATAAAATATCAATAAAAATTTTTATTATAGAATTGGCTACAGTGTTTCATCGTGTGTTTCGTCTGTTCCTGTTTAACACTTCAATGTTTTTGTTTGGAATTAGAGAATGTACGAATTTTCAGTTTAATTTCTCCGCATTTCTTTACTAACTCCATGAATATTTCTAACAATATCGCGGCTTCGTGAGAAAAACACGAAATCATTGTAATTGTGAACATGGCTTTAATTTTTAGCCATTGGTTTATATACTTATTAATAATTTTCGAAGAATGTCGGGCCTCTACACATTGGATTGTCACAGAAGACGGTCGAATTCAACCCCAGGTATTCAAATAATTCATAAAATCAACATATTTTTTTATTGCTGAAAAATATAATTTGCAAAGAAAATTACATCAACAGAAAATTAGCAAGAACGATTGCATCCTGTTGAAATTCCAACCGTTGTTTCAATATGTTTACTTTTTCAGTTAGTTTCAAGCATTATTGATAACTGGCAAAATATTAAAACTTTGATATGAGAAAATTAAAAGTTTTTTGTTGTGAAAATCATTATATTCTTTTAAGGCAAGAATGTTAATTTTGAATTTATTTTAATTTGATTTTTTTACTTTACTACAATATTTTAATTCTCTTGGAATAAAATAATGAAGTATTTTAAATTCTGCAATAATAATTTCGGGTAATTTCAAAGCATTATGAAAATGTTCGATTTCAGAATTTTTTTATATGTACTAAAAATAATACAATTGTAAAGATGAGCATTATATAATCTAAAGAAATGCTTTAAGTTATTTATCAAATTTTGTTACCTGACAAATATTGGGAGATAATGACTGGTTAATTATTGTTGCAATTATTTTATTCACATAACAATTTAAATAGGTGAAAGAGGGGAAAAATTTGTTTCTTTGGGATAATTATTAATTAAATTTTGGATTAATGCCATACTAATAATTTAGTTTGACAAGCTTTGCTTTGAAATAGGATAATTTTCACCTTGATGAAAATCTAGAATTTAATTCTCCTGTTTTACCCAATAATAACTTTATAACTAAAGTCCCATCTATTAAATAATTAATATTGTTTAATGTAATTGATAATATTATTTTAACATGTGATTATTTGTTTGCTTTTTATGTTTTCTTTGAATTTATTTGTTCTCATATGATGTGTTTGGGTTAAAGTGGACTCTCTTGTCTATCATTTGATAATTTTAAAAGTTTTTTTAAGTAATTAAATATTATTTTTTAGCATTAAAAATAGATAAAATATATTGGAATACAGATACTGAATAAGTACTGAAAAATAAAGAAAAAAATAATATACCTGATAAATTATAACAATTTATTGGAAATATGTATATAAAATACAGGATATTGTATCAATAAAAAATATTTTGATAAGTATTTACTCTTGGAGCTTTTCATATGAATGAAAGTCTTTCTTTGTTTCTTCTTGGTTTGTTCCATTGGTAATAATATATTCATCAATATATTTTTTTATTAATTCATGTAAAAAGCCATGTATACAAACTTTCTAAAGATTCCAAATGTTCAAGACTTGTTTAAAAGAATAATTTCATTAGTTTAATGATTCATTGTTGCTGAAATCAAAATATTTGATTGCTCAGAGAATTAATCAGAGATTCACAGGCACATTTTAAATTCAGTTGTGCAAAAATAGTTACATTAAAAGACTATTTAGTATTAAAAAGAAATAAATATGGTAAAACTTTTTGTTGGATACAACATATTTCTAGGTGAACATTACTTTTTAATCCAAAGAAAAGCCATTGATTTGATTTTGCCTGTCTGGTTATTTATCCGATTGGTATAATAAACTTTGTGAATGCAGCATTTTCCTATACTTTTCTCAAATATAGCCACGTTTTTCTCTTTCATTTTTCTTCTTCTTTTATGCAATATTATTATTATGATGCTTTTCTTAAATAGTTCTTATATGAAGATAAAACTGCTGAATGAAATCTGTTTATGTTTTGCCTTTTTAAATGATAATTCCACACCATTATTTTATTTTTTAGTTGGATTCTGTGTTCTCTTTGAAACGACCATATGATCTTGTTGCTTTAATGCAACAGGAAAAACGTGCTGTTTTAATTGAAGAATTGAAGCAGCAACTAATGGCTCAGAAAGAGGAGATTGATCGGCGAGAGGACAAAGAGACAAATTTGGAAGGCAAAATATATGCTACTGATGAAGATTGTATAGCTGCTGAGAAACATCTTACAGATTTTGATCTTTATGCCAGCACTGTTGTTCCATTTCCACCATACAAAGAGTTTGGGTATGTTAATTTTCATAGTATGGAAAAATATTTTGATTCATGGTAAATAATCACTTGATCCATATTTATAATAAAATTATTAAATAACATCATAACATGTTATTTTTTATGTAATTAAATGGTTTGTTTATTTGAACTGTAAGATATAAAATGACATTTTTTATAGTAAGTATTTTGTGACATTTTTATTCAATCTTATGTATTTTTTTCTTGTGTAATAAATTTCTTCCCTTATGAATAGAAAAGATGCTGGATCAGCAAAATTGTTTCCTATTCTTACAGACTGGTTAAATTGTTGTATTACTAATAGAATAAGATTTGCCTTCTTCTATTGAACTAATCCAGCTTCTATTTAATCACTTAGAATTATTTAACCTAATTGACCAATTCATTTGATCCAAGCATGATAGGTGGATATTTGAGAGCATGAGAATAGGTGATTTTGGCATGGTAAGATTGTTGGCAGTGTATAATAGCAAATTTGAACAGAGTGTATAATTCTAAAAAAATCTTTTTGTCTTTATTTTCAAATTAATTGAAAAAGATTGGAAGGAAATATAAAATTTCTTTGATTTTATGACTAAATTTCTTGGTATTTTATGTCTAAATTGTTAAAAATAGAAATAACTCCTTTAAATTATAAAATAAAGTATAAAAATAAAACAAATGTAGTTTATATTGAATTCTCTTGTATAAGATCTCTGTTTTTATTATTAAAGATTTTTGTTTACTTCAATACATTTTTCTTTTTAAGTTCAACTCTGCTATTTGCTGAATAGCTGCTTTGACAAATGTTAAATTTGACACATTATCATTGCTGTTTTGTATGAATTTTATTTTAATTCTTCTAATTTGTTCTTGAAGAATGTTACATTTAAAAATTTTTTTCTATAAATAAATTTTGAAATCTTGTGAATAATTCTGAACGGTTATTTTCATATTTTTTGTTATTTACATTTCTAGAGATGAGTTTACTGAATTTGCTGATAAAATGGATGGGGAAATTGAATACAAAAAACCCAACTGTACAGAAATTGTAGATCTTGACTTTAGTATGCATGCATTTGAACATTTAACTGTAAGTATAAGTTCATTATTTTATCTATGGGTGTGTATTATATTTTGAACATTTTTTAACATTTGAAAATAGCTTAGTCAGGAAATTGAATGATAACCTGAAGAGGGTTTCTGTTCATAGATGTTATGTATTTTATATTTTCTTTAAATGTTTATAATATGGAAATTCCAAATTATTGAAATTGAAATTTAAATCATTTCCCAATTAACACTTCATTGTTTGCTAGAACTTAGAATATTCTGTGATAAGCCTTATTAATAAAATATTTGAACCAATTAGAATCTGATTAGCAAAAGCTGTGATATGTCTATTGTACTATGTATTAAGAGTGCGATTGATTTTGTATTGTATCTTTATGATGAAATAAAAATTGTATATGTTTACAAAATGTTATTGACATTATTAAATTAAATTGCCTGTTAAATTAATATAATTCAAAAGGACAATTATCTGAAAGAATACAAAAAATTATTTTAATATGATAATTATTATAATTATGTGAAAAAATACAATTTCTATTTACATATTAAACTAACCACTGTACAGGTAGCTTGTATCTGTTTGTTCTACATGTATATAAGAAAAAAACAAAAACAAAACGAGTATATTTATATGACATACAGTTTATAGCCATAAAAAAATGAATTGATAAGTTTATGTTTAAATTAATTTTTAAATATTATTTAAAAACCAGAGGAAAATTGTATGCTAATAAAACTGATGTCATTATAAAGCTAATTTTTTAAATTTTAAGATGGTTACATATAATATTTATGTATTGATTCATTCAGCAGTTATTGAGGAAAAATTAAAATCACTTAACCCCCAATTCCACTTCTTTCAGGTGGAAAAAGCAAGAAATGGTAAGGAAAATAAAAAAATACTCTTTATTTATATATATATTTAGAGCAGACAGTATGCAAGTTTAGTGTCATAGCTTAAATAAAGATTTTTGGGGAAGAAAATGTTGAATAGTTATGGAGGTGTATTTAATTTGCATTATCAAATCATCTGCAAAACAATTTTATTAAATTCAAATGACGTTACATGAGCTTGAAATGATTCATTGATGCTAGAAAATATTTTTTCATTATGAACCGATTTTATGCTCTCTGATAAAGTAGATATGCATTTTGAGTGCTGGGTGCGAATTGTAACGGAAGACAGGGCATTAAGGTTATGCTATGAACTTTTCCCCAATAGGACAAAATCAAATCATAAAATTTTTTCACATTTGCACTGTCTTTCAACATTGCCAAAGTAGTTCATTTAATATCAAGAAACTGGATATGGAATGCTGGATCCACAGCATTTCATGTTTTTTCCACCTACACTTTTCATTTCTGATCTCATATTGCTATACAAAAAATGCTTCTTTATATGTATTTTACCTACCTTTAAAGTTTGGCCCATAAGATACAGCGACACAATGTGTGTATGTGCATGTATGTATGTGTATGTGTGTGTACATACATATGTAGATAAATAGATTATAAAAACTAGTTTAAACTTTTGAAAATATTTTTTTAGTCATACATTTGTAACTGAAGGATTTTACTTTACAATAGACTGACAATTAATAGGATGTTTTTGCAGATAGAATGAATTTATTTTAAATTCAAATCAAAACAATCAGAGAAGAAACTTGTACATTTTTTTTTTTGGTTCTTAATATTAGTGTTGAGTTTGTAACTCTAATAAAGACTTTTTTTTCAGCTGTGGTTACATTTCTATTAAATTAGTTCAGTTTTAATTCTTAAACCAATAATCATTTAATTGCTGCAGAGTAATTAACATCAAATGAATAATTGCACACACTTCTGTACAGTTACATAACCTCTTTGAACTATTAGATGGATGTAAATTTCACTAAAATATGAAATATGTTCATGTATTGAAGTTTAGAGCCAAATTGTTTGCTTATTCTTAAAAATACAGAATTCAAATCTCATAGACTTCAGTTAATTTTAAAATAATATTTTTAGATTAAAAAAATAATTTCTTTATTATTCAGCATAGAAAGTAAATATTTTAATTCACATTTTATTCACTTTTTTTATACTTTCAATGATTGTGGCATCGATTACTGAATTGTTTCTTTAATTTAATCTAATGAAAAGAGTTTCTGAATTCTTGAAGTATATATATATATATATATATATATATATATATATATATATATATTTTAAAGCAGTATCCTCAGTGGTTCCATTCACTGTTTACCCTAGTTGAATTGTCAATTCATCATTAAAATAAAAGGATAAACTTCATAATAGGCATTCAATATGGATGATGACATCTTTTCTAAGAAACATCATAATGATATATCAAAAAAATATTTAAAAATATACCAGGTTATTTAGATATGTATATGTGAATATGAAAATTGTATATTAGAAAGTTAAGATCAAGAATTACTTATATATAATAATAATTTTAAAAGTATGAATGTCTATAGCATATTTATGACAACTTTAGATTTGTGACAATTTTTGTATGGAACTGAAATATTTATTGATTACATGATATTTTGGCTAGTTAATTTATGATTATTTGAAGAGATGTATTTTAATTTGTTTATTTTCTTTTTGAATTTTTGATTTTTACTAATCGATTAAAAATACACATATATTCATTGAACTTTTCTTTCCCCATTATGCAGGCTGTTCGAGATCGTCATAACTTAACTATGTCTGCTGAAGTTGGTCTTCACCATGCAGTTACTACAGTTGAAAATATTGAATTATATGGACATTTGATTTATGAATTCCTCCAAAAAGTATATTGTATTTTATATTTTTCTCACTTTTTTTACATGAGGATATTTATTCTGTTTAATTTGATCCTTACTTTTTTCTTACTAATCTGTATTCTACTTTAATTATTTTATACAAGACTAGTCATTTATGGTAATCAATTGTTTCACTTTCATTAATTATAGCAAGAAGTTTTAATTAAATATTTTATTATACTAGCATTCTCAGTAAAATATTTTTAAGTTTTGAATTTTGATAGATATATAATTCATACTGTTTTAAAAGTCTTATGTCATTTTTATACATTTCCCCTTTTTTCTGTCTATATCTTTATATTTGAAATTGTATCACAGAAAAAAGCATCCATGTTTAAAAATGAGCATACTTCAAATTTTTTTTTTTTTTTTTTTTTACCATTATATGATTCTGAAGTTAAACCTTAACTGTTAGGCTAACAAAATTTCAATATTTTTTATTAAAAGTCTGTCTATATTGAAAGCTTTTAATATGAAAAAATGTGCTATATCTCAGTATCTTCATCAATCTTTCAAGAAATTTTCTTCTTCTAACATTTATGAGAAATTTGAAATTGGTTAAGCATAAGACTGGAAAAATAGAAATCAAAAACACTGTGCAAACTATGTTGGAAACCTTTTTTGCATTACAACACTAAATTTATATTAATTTGAAATTTTGAACCTTTGTATACATTGATAAATGTTACTTTTTATTAAATTTTATAAAAAATATCCATTATTTAGATAGTTTTATTAGTTACTTTTATTGTATGATCGATTTTTTGTTTACTTATGTTTTTATTGTTGATTTATTTTATACTTTATTATTATTATTTTATTTTATATTATTATTTCATTTTTGGACCCTTTAAATCGTATTTTACATAAAGGTCTTATACACTTTTTATTTCCTAAATTCTGTTATGATTTTAGATTTTGTACTTTCTGAAATCTGTTTTACAATTTATTGATATTGTTGGAAGAGGTGGTAAGTCTAAAAGTCTCTGTTGTATGTACTTGACTTATATGTACAGGCTTTCATTTAATTGATTGCTCCTGCATATCATCTATTTTTGGTCAACTTTCTTTTTCTTGAATATCTTCATCAATTTTTAGATCATTTTAATTTAGTGGACTGTATATATTGATTAAAATCATGTAATCGAATTCAAAGCTAATTTTTGCTATTTATTAAAAATGATGGTTAAAATTGGAGACATCCGATCATCCCAAATGATGGTTGCTTCAAATCTGGCAGATCAAACATTCTTACAAAAAACAAACACCAAGGATTCAAGTTATAATAAAATACAAATATTTGTGATACAAGTGCTGACAAGCAATAATGAAAGAAAAATCTGATGAAATAATTGTATCAACAATGACAAAATATTTGAGTTTCATTTCAACAAGAAATAATCTATACTTATAATAAAGCTCAATGTGTGTGTGTGTTGGCACTCTACAGGCCAGACTGTTTGACCTATAGCTACCAAATTTGGCACGTGTATACCTTGGAGGTCGGGAATGTGCACCTGGGAGTTATTTTTTCGAATTTTTAATTAGAATTTTATTTATTTAAAAATTAAGCGAAATTTTGGCGTGTTTCTGCTATAACTTCCGAAAATATTACCGCACAAAAAAGATTTTTACATGAAGTTAAAGATCAAAAATTTATCTGTTAAATGATACCAATGTTTTAACCTTAAAATTAAATTTCTATTTTTAATGAATTTTTAAGTAAATATTTTAACTATTTTTTAACAATTTTTTTCATACAAAATAAAAATAAAATTTAAGCTGCACGAGCACGTTTCGCATTCATGGGAAAAACTTAGCTTTGTTCAAAGTGTTGCCATCACATTGATTAAAGATCCAACTAAAAATAAATTAAATCTTTTTGGAAATAAAATCTGCAAAAATATAATTTTCCCCACGTGTCTGTAGGAAAGGAATCAAATATGAAATATTATTTTTTCTAAAAAATAAATTCAAGAAAAATTATTTTATGATCTTTTACACTCTCTATATTATTAATCCAATAAATCAGTTTTATTTTAAGGCAAGTTTTGTTTAATATGAACAGGATATCCTTTCAAATCAGGGCCACACAGCTAATTTGTAAACCTTTAGTAAGACACAGATCTGCTAAAATGGTCTAAATGGAAAATGATTATATTTTATGTAACTTGATTCAATAAATGCTGTAATAAATAACGAATTTTTGATTTCACGTAAAGCTTCTGCTGTGGAAATCACGAATAAACAAAATGTTCTTGAAACACTAATATTTTAAATAAAAAGAGTTAGTTTCCAATCAACTAAATCAATCACTTAAACTGACTGATTTATGAAAATTTGAATATCACTATTCAATCAAAAAAAGGATAATTTTTGATTTTCCATCGATCGTTTCAAAGAAAATACGCCAATCAGCGTGCAGTTTTTCAAGAGTAATTGGCCTAAGATTATGAAAATGTTGAGTTTTTCTAAATTTTCAATATTCAAAACTTCATAAATAAGTCTTAGTTGATCGTGGAAAATAAAAACATTCATTCATTTATTTAAAATTTGGTGTGTCCAGAATATTTCTCGGAATATGATACCTTACTGCACTAAATTTAGACTTAATAATTTTTGAAATATATTTATAGGCTGGCATAAAATATTATTATTGATTTCATTTCAATGCTTTTGAAAGCAAAACTAAAAACTGAATTTTATGCTTAATCTGAGAAATTTTTGTTGAATTATTCTTTGAGATATTACATAAATTATGAAAAATATTTTGTAGTTCACATAAGACTCATATACCGATCGATTCTGTTTGCAATAACCATATTCAATAATAATAATAATAATAAATAAATAACAATAAAGATGATAAATAAAATAAAACGCTTGGTTTTATTAAAAAATATCTTTATATTAATTGCAATTTCATCATTTTACCGGAAATGACAACAAATTAGAAAAATATATATAGTAAATTGAACGAAACGATCTAAACAACAGTATAAGTTTGGTATGAGTATCAAAATTTGAGGATTAAAAATGTTTTGTTTGAGAATCTATTAAGAGACCAGTTACTTAAAATATTTAATTGAAAATTGTAGCGAGCGGTAATACTGGCGAACCGGCTGGTCGCCAAAGGCGGCTAGTATTATTATAAATTATAAAAATATTTTTGAAAGCTAATTAAATATAAATCGAAAACTCTACAAATATCTAAATTAGTATTATTACAAATATATATTTACATTAAAATTGCATTTTTGGATTAAAAAAAGTTGTTAAAGTCATTTTTGTATGATGATGTATTTAGAATTTATGATAAAAAATATTAAAATGTTGCTTAAATTTAAATTGAATAAAATTGTAATTGAATTAAAAAAAATATTTTGAGCTGCACTACATTTTTTTCTCCCAAAGTATATTTGTGCTAAATTTGATATAGAAACTTTACTTTATATAGAATGTTTTGTATTTTTGAAATATTATTACATATTATCACATTCTCCTTTATTTTTAGCAAGAATGATATAGATTCTTATGTTGGCTGTCAGTTATTAATATTATGTTGACAACCTGTCTGTTTTGTATGTAAAAAGTTATCAACATGTACATGTGTTTGCTTTTAAATCTATTAATTATTTCAAAGCTTTTAAGAATATATAACCACTGTTGATTTACTTTCTAATTTTATATTATTCTTATATAAATTCCAGAACAGAACCTCATGGATCTTGTTTGACATGGCTGCATATTATTGGCGTATACAAGGAAATGCTACTAATGCTATTGAATGTGTTCGTCGAGCCTTGCATTTTTCTCCAAGGTAATTACTTTTGTGTGCTGTAGGTAAAATATGAAACAATTACTGTTATTCATCCAGATCTCAATGACTTTTTTCCCCCTTTAGAGAGCATAAAGATGTAACATTAATCAACATGGGTAACATTTTACACCTTTCACATATGTCTGAGGAGGCTGCTATTGTTGTCCATGCTGCTGTAGATATTTCTCCAAATAATGCTATATGTCATTTTACTCTTGGAAACATTTATGCTGTAAGTTCATATTGTTTCATATAATATTTTTATGCTGTGGTTTTGGAATTCTCACTTGTCTAAATAGTTTATTAATCTGATAAAGAATGGATTTTGGAAGGAACTAGGATTACGTTGTGTAATTCAAGCAAATGCTCTCATCTTATATGAAATGACTTCAGGGCATTAATGTGTCTGTAAGGGAATTCTATTTTTATTTGCTTATATAATTTTGCTTTTTGTTTTTTTTTATAACATTGGCTATTAATATAATTTAAGATTCATCTTGTCTTAAAGGATTTTTAAAATTTATTTTGATAACCTTACTTTTTTATAACCTGTAATTGTATTTTCATTTATCTTTTTATCTCCTTTTGACGTTTCTGTTAATTGTTATCTTTAACATTTGACTAATATATAAAGAGTACGTTTCATTTGTAAATTGATAAATTTTAGTGATTTTTGCTAAATTGCAATGTAGACAACTAGTTTTAAGGTTTTGAAGCTTTTAGGATTCTTCAAACAATTGATATCAACATTATGTAAATACTATACTTTTAAAATTGTGTGAATGAAAAATTAAGATGGTTTATTTTCTTTTTTACCTCAGGACCACTTTTCCTTACCAAAACTTTTTGTGTCAATGTGTCCTTATTTGTTGCTTATCCTTACTCCATCGTAGAAAACTAAATATTATAAAAAAGATATTGCAACAGAAAAAATATAATATGCTTTTGTAATGCCTTTTCTACTTTCTGAAGTTAAAACTCTCTTTATCTCAAAATTTGCAGGAAGTATATTTGAAAATTTCCTGAGCAAATTTGGTGTTATGGAATTACAATGAAAAGTACAGTTTATATGAAAAGTATATACTTGAATTTGTTGTATTAAATGATATATGGAAGATTTTATAACTTTGAATTTCGTCTGATCTATATAGGTTCTTGATTCTTCTACTTTCCTTTAATTTCTTGATTAAAGTGATTTAAATTAAATTCAATAATAAATAGCTGATTTTACCAATGTGCTTTAGTCTTATATATAGAATTTTTTATTATAATCTGAATTTGACAAATTTTGTATTGTTAGAATCTCATCCATGAAGTAGCTTCTTGATAATTTTTTATATTTTGTTTTATTTCTTGAATGAAAAAAAATGTATTGAATGAATAATTAAGTTCTGTTTTAGTTTTAAATCTTAAATTTTTTCAGTTTAAAATGTAAATGTCTTCTATCATATATGTATTAATTAAATGTTTGAATTTAGTAAAGTATCCGTTTCCAGTTTTTTATTTTAATTTGTCTAATAAGTCTTATTCCTTATAAGAAAGAAAAACATTTAAAAGAGTAAACAATCTATATTATTTCATTTAAATGTTTTTTTTTTTAATTGCAAGACATTTTGTTTGAGGTGTTATCTGTTATTATTTATTAAATGTGTTAAGTTAAAACTAATATTAATGACTAAAAAAAATTTTCAAATTTTATTTTATTTTTTACTTATGTGTTTTTGTAGCAAAATGTTTTTAATTTTGCCATATCTTTAGGTTTTGGCTGATTATAACAAATCTGCTATTTGTTTTGAAAATGCTGTTAAAATACAACCGGATTTCACAAATGCTGCGCAAAGATATCATGCTGTTATATGTCATAGCAAACTTGAAAAGGCTTTGGAAGCTCAACACATGTAAGATATGCATTATTTATTATTTAAAAAATGTGATTCTTACTCATTTTATAAAAAAATATTATACATTCATTTGCTTTTCAACAGCTTTAGTAAAAAGGTTGATCTTTCAAAAATTGTTCTTATTTCAATTTTTCAATATATTTTATGTGAATAAAAAATAAAGCATGTTTTACAAACCTTTATTTCATAGACATAAAAATATTGTCTAAGAAATAATTTTTGCTGTTTTTTTAGCATAGTTTTTTTTATAATTTATTCACACTTATTGACATTTTCTATTGTAATGTAAGGTATATTTTTTTGGCTCTATATTAGACTCTATATTATTGGCTCTATATTAGATTCCATTTGATTTCATCCATGCAAACAAGCTTTACGCTTGCAACATCCATTAAGAGATATTTTTTTTAAAAAAAGTTCTGCTATTAGTTTAGCATATTCATATAAAATTATATTAATAAAAAACTGATTTTAGGTGCTGCCATCATTTATTTGTGCTTTAATTTCTGAATATATTTTGTAACTCTCATGTAAATTTCTGAATTAAATACTGTTCTAAAGTTTAAGTCATTAGTTAGTTTAAGTATTTAGTTGCAACAAAATAACATTTTATATAATTTAATGAGAAATACTTGAATAACCAATTTAATGGACAATATATTTTCTAATAACCCTGCAAATATGAAGAAACTATATAGCTCATGAAAAGTCTTTTATTAGTTAAAAAAATTTGTATACTAGTTGTTCTTTTATTTCAAAATTTTGATATGAAATTCATGTTATCAGTTTCTGAAGATAGGTGATTTTGTAAATGTTTTAAGTATTGGGTTTATATATAGTAAATGATGAAGCATTTGATCAGCAAGGATGCTGAGTGGTATCTTGCCATTAATAAAGGTTTTTTGAAGTTGGAATTTCTCTGAAGCATTTTACTTCTGAAGAATATATACATATTTTTTGCAAGGGAATGGATTGGAGAACTTATACTTTGACAAATAATTACAGAGATTGCAAATATTATCAGCCTTTGTGTATTTGTTCAAAACCTTTTTTTAATGGTTAAGTCATATTTCCTTATTTACTGCATTGAAACTTACTACATGATTTCTTCTGTAAGTATATCATCATTGGAAAGTATTCTATTAGCATGATGATTATGTTCCTTGATGGATCAAAATGTTCTCTAAGAGATCTTGATTTATTATGAGGAGTGATATTAGTAATGTAGAAAGAGAAGCGAACTTGTTATCATCAATAAAATACTGATTTTAATGACCGAAACTTGATTGCAAGAATGGCAGGGAACTGCTTCGCATCTTTTACATTGGTGAATTGATATTGCAGTAATGTAGTTCTAAAATTCTCTTGAATTATGCATTTTTTTTTTTTTGGTTTGTTATAACTCTGACTTTTTGTTGAAGGATTTCAAAATAAAAAATGCCTAAAGTATTTTCAAAGAAGATGCTGAGCCACATTGCAGAGATTCCTTATTCCCAGATTTTAATCTATGTCTTGAATGCTTTATTTTAAAGTAGTCAAAGTTATATTTTTAAAATTGCACAGGAAATTAAAATTGCTGTGAATAATAATTTGGGCATTAAAATTTTTTCAGCCATTTTTGATAGTTTATTAGAGAGTATGCATAATTTATTCCAGTAGTACAACTGTGTGCAAAGACCTTGCACTCTTGTCTGAAGAATTCATACTTATTCTTATTCAAATAAGAAGTAGCATAATTTAATGTCTTCTTTCCGTTTAGTTTTACACATTTCTCAAGTAAGCAACTTTTACTCTTTCTTTTTTTTGTACCATTTTTCAGGTTTTAAAACAATGCAGAAGATTTCTCTTAATGTTGTGTTGAATATTAACTCTTTAATTAAACATTTTATAAATTTTCTGATTAATAATTGGCAAATGGTGTATATAAAAAGTGGGTATAAAATATTTCTGCCAGTATATAAGTTATTTCAGAGAGTGCCTTTGAGAGTCAGAATAAAAACCAAATGAATTCTTGTGTATATAGTTAAAGTAAAAAGAAATTTAAGGCATTCCAATGGCAGTATTAATTTTTAAGCAGTACTGATAGATCTGCACAGCAAAAAAAAAAAAAGTATTAAGTTAATACTTGTAAAATGGAAAATCTAGATGCAAGATTGGGATAAAAAAAGCAGCATTGAAGTTACCAAAAAAGCCAAAGTAATGATGTTATATCAAAACAGTTTAATGAGCTGCATAAATTATAGGTATGTAATTAAAATTATATGTGTTAAAAATCACATCATATTGCATTTCGATGTAATTGTTGGAATCACTAGAGACTTTATGATATTTGGTGTCTGATAATTTAAGTTCTATTAAATGATTCTGGACAACAATTGGTACATTATCTCTCACATTTAAAATGTGAGAGATAAATGTCAACAGCAGAAAAAGAAAATTGTTGAACTTTATATCTAAACTTATATCTATGAACTTTATATCTATCTTTTCATATATATAACATCAGATATAAAAATGCATATTCACCTCTTAATATATTCTTCATTGCTACCCATCATCTTTCTCAAGCAAAGTGTTAAGTGTGAAGGTATTTCTATGAAAAATTTATAAAACCAATTAAGAGTAAATTACATATCTTTCTCTCTTTTTGATTGCTTATGCATTTTTTTCTTTGTCATGCTAATAATATTTGCAATATAGATATTTTTATCACAAAGTTTATAATTTTAAATTGTACTGTTAATTAGAATTGCATTTATACCAAATGAATGCTTCCATCTGAATGTTTTGAAATTTTCTCACTATGACCTTAATTGGGAATTGAAAGTGTTAGTTTTTTTTTTACTTTTCAGAGCATACATTTGAAATAATTGTTTTAAACATTATGAGCAATTGTGAGTATTATGATTGCTAGAAGTTGGACACACACACACACACACACACGCGCGCACACACACACACACACACACACACACACACACACACACACACACACACGAAGTATTCCAAAGAGACGGAAACACTGGCAGTTTGTTTGTACATCCATGAAATCTTAAATGTGCATAATGAAAAGTCTTATGACTTTAAATGTTTATTATTTATTTTTTAACTAAAGGTGTGTTTAGTTGGATTATTGCAGATATGAATAAGCAGTTCAAAAAATGAAACATTTGCAATTTGTTATACCTTTTATTTTTTAAAAAAAGTTATTAAGCTAATGGAATTAATTCATGTGACATCATATATGCAGACATAATTTTACCTGTCTTTAACAAGTTCATTTACATAATTTAATATGGACTTATCTGTCTTTAATATTTTGCATATTTTCTTACATTTTAGATAATTAGGTTGAGTGGGCAAAGTGCATTGTCTTTTTGTATTTTGATTTCAATAATGTAAAGGTGGTAAAAATTGCTGTAAGAAAACTTTTTAGATTCTTTGCTTTACAATACTGAAGTAACATAAGACATTTTGTAAGACATTTTTTAAAAACAATTCCTCAGTAGGTCTAATTCAAATTAAACTTATTCTAATAAGGGGAACCAAATAAATTGTTCTAATAAGCAGAAAAACTATGTTGTAAATTAATAAGTGCCTACAGAACTTAATTAAAATTCTTATGTGCAAATGGTATGAAATTACCTAAGGAAAGATTAATGAAAAAATTATTAATCATTTTGTTCAATAAATTCTTTTTATAGCTTTGTAAAAGAAAATTTGTCTAATTTGCCTTAATAATGATTTATCATCATTGCTGGTCATTTAGCATTAATTGACTTTAGTTATATATATATATATGATATTATGATTCATCTGAGCTCATTTTAAATAACTATTAATCCAAATACAAAAATGTTTTTTTTTTCAATTAAGAAAATACTATACTTTAGTATGAACGAATGGAAAAAGTCCAGGCAGAATAGTTGTTTATGCTTCATTTTCTTCTTTTTGGAGTATTCTGCATATTGATTATTTTTATAACTGCATTTTACAGTGGGAGTTTATTAAGTTCTCTATAGATGCAAATATAATTAATAATACATTGTTTCATTATTTATTTGAATGTAATTCTGATGAAATATTTTTTTTTTATGTTCACAATATTTTAAATTAGTTAAAACACTTATTTTATATAAGTTAACTGCTTACATGTAACTGTTACACTTGAATTTTTTTAAAAATCAGTGATCAAAATAGGTAAGAAATTTCATTTAGTAATTTATTTTATGTTAAATCTTAAAATCTTTGTATAATCACATTTATTATTTCAATAATTTTTTTTAAAAAGTTGCTGACAAGTATTTGTTACATTTCTATACTTTAAGCTGGCATAACTCATAATCTGGTGGTATCATTTTGATTAGCTGCTTTTAATGCTTTTTTAGAAAATTTACTCCTGTTTTGATTGCTCTTTCTGTAAGATAATTGACTATTTTACAATAAAATAAAAGCAATTAAGATTTTTCATGTAATTCTCTATTCTTTCTACTACTAAATTTTATTGATAGCTCCTTTATTATATGCATAACCATGTTGCTAATTATATATGGGGAGTGTAATGTGCGAGTTGACATCAAATCTTTGTTTCAAATAAATACAGCAACTAATTATCAAAAAGTAAATATTTCATGAGGCATTCTAATCAAGTTTTGAATGCAAATATGACTGATGTTTATATGCAACAAATTTATAATATAATGCTAAACTTTTTGTATCATGCTGCAGACTTTCAAATCAGTGATAATTTTATAATATTAGGCATTATCTCAATAATAAGGGACCACATCAGTAGATTGATCACTCAATGTATACAAAGTTGGCAATTACCAATTGATAAATTTTATGTATATGCATTCATATTCAATGTCTAATACTAATTGGAAAGTTCATATCAGGGTTTTTGATAGAGACATGCTACAGAAGTTTGGTAAGATTTGAATTACAGATTTGATGTATACTTGAATTCACAATGTTGTTTCTTGTTCAATGTTGTTAGAATTTCTTGAAATACAGATTTATCATGATTTAAGTATAGGTATTTAGAGCTCAATTCCACAGAAAGTACTGGCCGAGTGAACGTCATTTCATATAATTAAACCATGGGGGAGATTTAAATATTTGCTATCAGGTACGAAAGTAATCATTACAGGCTGGATTTTGGGTAGTAAGATAAATATAAAGCTAAATTAAGGAACAGCTTATATGATTAGCTAAAATTTAATGGAAATTTTATGTATTTATCATTCTGATAAAAGCAATAATTGTTGTCTCAGTTGGTTTTGAAATCAAGACATTTGACATACCCTTTATATTTAAAGATTATTATTCATAAATGAGAGAAAAATTCAAAAACATTTGCTTTTTTCTTGAAGAAATCAAACTCGTGTTTGTAATTGATCTGAAGATATATTAGCCCAAAATAACTAAGTATCTTCATTTATGAAAGTACATACCTAAAAAAAATAATTTCGTTTTGATTTCTGCTACTTCAATATATAAAAACAATTTTTTTTGACATGTTATTGACTAGAATGTCAGCAATGAGCTATATTATAGAAAATTGCTTTCTTTGTAGAACTGCTATTGAATTCAGGGAAATTTAGGATTGATGGCTCCATGAACGGAAATAAACAATCGCCTGGTTTACAAAAATGTAAAATTTATTTGAAAATTATGTGTTTACATACATATATTAATAGAAACATATACAAAATTTCAAAAGCTTTGTGTGTTTGAGCTGCCTTCAACACAGTATCTTTTTTTTTTTTCAAGTTGGGCAGAAACAACACTTTTATCAATCCTAAAAAAGAGAAAAGTTTAGCATGGCTTTTTTTTTTCTGAATAAGTAGGTTGTTTGTAAGTCATGAAACTCTTGCTATTTAATTTTTTTAGAAATTACCAGAATTTTCTGTATATGTTTCAAATTTAGTTCGATTCTATTTATTGATATGTTTTTTGTTAGAACCAATGACTTAATTTGCTCACGGGATGATAAGCCTTAAATTGTTTAAATTCCTTTTGTTTTAAGCTAATTTTATTAATTATGAAGTAATTAAAATAAAGAGAGGACAGTAATTTAAATAGAATGGAATGGGATGCATGATTGAATTTAAAAAGCAGGCTATGATGATAATAGTAAAATAACATTATTATCTTTTAATGAATCATTTGTTGCATTAAATTTTGAGGTGATGACATTTTATAAACTTGTTTGAAATTTTGGTTTGCTGATCTTGAGATATTTTTGCTAGTTATAGTAAATTCATAAAAATATTGGGAAGTTATATCTCATCACAATTAATGATTCTTTTAGTTCATCTTCTTGTCAGCTCCACTCTGATAATTGCTTTTAGTAAAACATATAACTATCTTTGTAGGAAGAAAAGGTATCTTTGATTTAATTAAAATGTGTAGAAAAACATCTTGTAAAAACATTACTCTTGAAAAATAATTATAAGTTTTAGAATGTTCTAAAAAGCGGAATATCTCATAGAACTGTATTGGAGAATTTTGTTTACTAATTGATTTATAAAAGTGTAAAAAAGGTCTTTAAAATTTATATTAATTTTTTTAGATCTCTGCAGCGAACACTTACAGAACTTCGAGAGTATCAAAAGCAGCATGAATATTGGTTGCGACAACATGAAAAGCTTTTGAATGAGCAGGCACCACCAGAAGTAAAGTTGGAACAGCGCTTGGAATATGAAGAGCAGAAAATACGTGAAAGCCTCGATGGCAGAGGTATGGCATCCTGTTCTCGCTCAGGGGAATGCTGTGGTTTGCCCATTTTATTTACTGTAGTTCCACCTTCTTGACGTTTGTGGTACTACACAGAAATGCTAGAATCAGCTGAAATCGTTGTTAAAATACATTCCCTTAGTCATAGGGTTAACAATGAATCGTCCTATGACAGTTTGGAGGATTTAAGTTTCTATAAAAATTTTCCTTTTGGATTATGAGGAAAAATGATAAATTGTATTTATTTAAATGAAATCTTGCCACCTCATAGAAAAATACCTGTGGTTTTTGAATGGTTTAAATGAGGAAAAAATTGCCAACTTTTAAAAGTTGTTTCTTGACACAACTGAAAGTATTTTTTGTCTATATTTACTTTATATAACTTTTGTAAATTCTTACTATTCTAGTAGATTAGATTTTAATCAGTTAATGTGTGAACAAAATGAATGTTTTCCCAATGAAATACTCCATGTATTTTCCAAATGGAATTTTTCTCATAATTAGACCTAAGTATTTTGTCTATAACAGTAGTGTAAAATTTATAATTAATTTTTGCCACCAGTTATTTTATTTGTGATAAAACATTTTTTTGAAAATATTCCAAGTTTATTCTAGTCAGATTATTGAAGAGAATAATTTGCAAAGTATTTTAGTTATTTAATTTCCGCTCTCAGGAATAAAATTTTATTATATAAATTCAAAATTTTTAGGATATGACAAAATGTATATTTTTATTAATTTCATTTTAAAAGGATTGGCTGTTCAACAGAAAATTATATTTTAGGAAAATATAAATTGTTATTATCTATTATTCAAGAAAATTTAGTGTTGGAAACACTATCTTTCGTTATTTTGTAATTTAGATTCCTATTGTTCAAAAAATTTATGCAAAATTGAAACAATTCAATCTTTTATCAGATATATTTGAAATAAGGATATTCTTTTAACTATATTCAGCAGGGAAGTTTATCTGCACAGAATAAATACATTCACGCCTTCCATTGCTAGAAATATATATTGTTTGTTTGTGATATGAAGATCGACATAATAGGTTGAATTTATTTGCTATCCAAAAGCATATATTCTTACCATCTTATAAAGAATACAAAACATTATTACAAATTCACCATAAAAAATCAATCTTGAGTCATGCATTTAAATTAATCTTACTATTCAAAGAATTTGTGCATTTTAAGATTCTTAATTAATTATACTTAAATTTATAAAATATAAAGCAAGAAATATACTATTCTGTTTGTTATGAGAGCTCTTCTTAAATGATAAAAATAGTAGAGTTCACTTGGAAAGTCCTATACAAATTTCAAGTTTCAAAATTATTTCTGTAGATATCTAAAAAACAGTAATGAAAATCGAGCTAAACTTCATCATTTTGCATCAATTACATTTTTACGATACTTATTTAGTTGCCATATATAAATTTTAATAAATTAATTTATGTATAAGGTCATTCAGGTTTATTAATTCTCGTTCTTACCAAAAGGATAAAATGAAGAACCTATGCATTATTTATTAGGTTCATGGACATCCAAGAGAGAGAGAGAGAAAAAATGATAGTTTGAGTCATGGCAATAAAAATCATGACTTTGAGAGGGATGAATTGAAAAGTTGTTGGATTTGCAACAGATGGCCTAAAATATGGTGAGAAAAAAAAAGTGGTAAAAGATCAACTGCTGGCTGAAGAATTAGATGGTACAAAAATTTACAAATGGCACTACAGGGATAAATTGTTTAATTTAAAGTACTTGGACTGGAATATTTTTTTAATTACAAGCAACATCAGTAATATTAATTAATAATTTATACAAGGTGGAAGATGGCTTGTAAAATTGTTTGTGTTGTACTGGGGAAACTAAACCAATGATTCAATAAAAATATAGCCTAAAAATAAATCCAATGAATCAAGTGGTATTTCTTGATGTATGATGCAAGTCATCGCATTCAATGCCCCCCCTCCCCCCTGCTGTTAAGGCAACCAAACGAAAAACATTATATTATTAATTTATTCAAATGATTAAGTAATTATTACCAAAAAATTCTTAATAATTATTTTTTTGATACTATATATATATTTGAATCCATGCTTGTGCATATGCAAAATTGTGTCCTCCGAGTGACTAGTGTAAATAATTCATTTACATATTAGGTTTTTAATTCATTTCAGGAATTTTCTGATAACACATGATAAGAACCAAAAGTTGGGCAGAAGCTAAAGTTTTTAATATCATAATTATCGTGTGATTCACATAGATAAGAGATAGCAAAAAGGGGTAATCTAATTAGATAGGTGGTTTTAATCTCGGTCATTAATCATGGCAGCAAATGAGTTATTGAAAGCTATATTTATGTTTTCATTAAAAGTTTATGCTGAAAAAAATTGTTATATTGGATAAAGAAAGCTATGCATATTAATAAATAACAAACTGTCTTGCCTGTTATTTTGATAACCAAAGACACAGTACAGTGCAAAGATATTGCAATGAGGTTTCTCTAAAGGGATTGAAAGTTTTCAATCATGTGCTAGGAGCCCGTGAGTTCAAATTTATTATGGATTGCTGGCTCAGTTATTGTTCTTACTATCAGATTATAGTTAGATGTTTATTGTGTCACTTAGTATTTTTAATATTATTTCAAACCAAGTAATATTTAATTTGTACTAAATTAAAGAAGTTTTTATTTTTATGTTAATAAATTTTTAAAAATCTTGACATCAGAAGTTCTATTACAGTCAACAGAGACACTTGGACAGATTTGCCAATTTAGATCTTGCTTTTAGAATGCATGTATAATTACCATCCTCTGAGTATCTGTGACGATTAATGCATTAATTGTGAAAAAAGCATTTCACAAGAGAATCAGTTGATTGATATCTATTTATTTACTCTTGATTTATTTTAATTTATACCAGGGCTTTTGTCATTGAAATCTTGCCAAACGTGACAAATATTTTGCATATTCAATAACCATTTTATAAATTAAAAATCATTTTTTATATTTACTTATTTGAACATTTTTGAGGAAAATCATCAATTTTTAATGCTAATAAGAATAATTTATGATGTATGCATATATTTAGTATTGAATTTTACAACTGATTTTCTTTAATGAAATTGTCTTTAAGATCAAATTCAATTAGGTGCCAATTGTTTGATAAAAATATTAATGTGTTTATTTTTGCTGTAATTTTCTTTAATAAACAAGATGATTCTTTCAGAAAGAGTGTTTTGTTTGAATATGCTATTGTAACAACATAAAATTATCATATAAAAGTACTGATTTTTAAAGCAGTATAATCAGTAATAGAATAATCAGTTTGAAAAAATTTAAAAATGTTCTTGTGATAAAATTGTTATTAAATGGTTATTTTAATATGCAAATATATTTATTCTTCCAGAATAATATTTAAAATATAAATTTATATATTCAGGTATAAAATTTATTTCTTACCTGTTCTTTTCTTAAATGCTTGATTATTGTAGAAGTTCTGAGTTACAAATGAGAATTCCATTAACCATTTTGTATCTGGAAATCTATGTCATAGTTCCTATAAATAGATTTTTTATACATAAAAATTTAATTTATAAATTTTTAGTTATTAATGCACTAAATCATATACATTTAACAGTTAAAAATATTTGTAATATATAAATAGGTCATATACAATTTTGAAAGTTATTAATGGTTTTATTGAATATAATTGAATGTATATTTTTAATTATTTAATCACAATTTTTTTATGCCTTAGAACTTGATATCATTTGAATTAAAGTATATCTGTCAAAATTTTAAGAAGAAATATGAATATATGAATTTCTAATATTCAAAATGATCTAAGCATATAGAAAATTTTATAAATTCACTTCACAAGAATGATCTATAAATATGTTTATTTTATTCCTTTCATAGTTATTATATACATTTTTATTAATTGCACATATTTATTAAAAAGTCGTTTAAATGAAATTTAAAATTTTAATATTTGTAACCATTTTATAAAACACTTTTCTGTTGAGTAACCACAAAAAAATATGATTTTTTTTTTTTTTAAAATCTAGAAGAGAAATTTTCTCAATAATGCTGTACATTTTTTATGACACTTGTGTTCACATATGTTGCAAGTTTCCTTGTAACCTAATGCTGGTTAATTGTAGTTCCAGTAGTCATTTGTAGTTGCCTTCGTTTCACGGTGATATCTCTTACTTAAATTTGGATCTGAGTTACTTTGCATTCTTTCCTTGATTAATTTTTATTTATTATTTGTTGTAAATTGCATGCCTTTCTATCGTGTATTATGTTTTACTTATTGTTTCAAAGACATTAAAGAGTTTTTTGTAGACTATCGTGTTTTGTGTTATTATTTGATATTTGTTTCATTTAAGGCATTTTGTTTAATTTATTATGATTTTTTAAAAATTTTATTAGAAAGCATTTTTTTAGTAAAAATTTGATAATAATCTGTATATTATTGAAACACAATACAGTTAGAACATTGGTTTCTTGAGTTTTTAAATTATATAAAGAAATACATAATTTCTTATTATAAGTAATACTGATAAATTCACCACATTTTACATAATTAAAACAATGAATTTTGAATATTTTCTTAAATATTTTAATATAGCTGTCTATTAAATAATTATGATATTTTCAATTTAAATAGATTGATATTTTCAACGTAAAAATATTATATATATATTTTGAAAAGTGACCTTCAATGCTCCCTTTTACCCCCCCCCAAATCATGAAATACTTAAATGCCTTAAAAAATATTTATAAATGATAGCATGAAATATTTATTTAGTTGAAATTTATGGTTTTAATATTATTTATTGCTGAGGAATTCATTTGGTTGATATTTTAACATGAATCGATATAATGATTGAAAATTATATTTTAAAATTACAAAAAAGTGTATGCTTTTAATCTATAAAATATAGTTTTAACTATTATCATTTAGTAAAGCAGAACAAACGAACGAACGAACAACAACAACAAAAAAATATTATTTATATATATATAATGGCTATATTTTAAGATTATATTTGAAAATAAAATACTTGCAGCATACTTAACTGACATTTGTATTTTATTATTTCATTGCATCAATATTAACAAGAAGCATTTTGTAAATAGTAAATTCATTTTATCTATCTTATTTTTTAAATCTCCAAATTCTATAATATTAAAGTTATTTATTTATATTCTAATTTTTTACAAAATTTCAGTTATACTGCTGATATGATTTTTCTAATTAGGTGGTTTTTAAGTTATTTATAAAAATTGAAATGACTATTGATTTCAACTGCATTTCAAAATGGCAATTATTTAATTTCTTAATTTAGAAATAAAATATTTCTGTGTAGAATACATATTATAGTTACTTACTTACTATAATTACATATATTTACTTACATATATTAAGTTACTTAGTTTTTATGATTGACTTAAAATTTAAATGAAAGCATTTGATACAGAATCCTTTATTCAAAATTTTATTAAAATTGAATGGTTTATATTTGTTACAAAAATTCCACAAAGATAATACTATTATATATATCCACTTAAAAAACAATTGTTTGACTTAAGGTAGATAAATCATTATTTTAATTTACAAGTATCCCAAAAAGAGATTTTATTTTATGAACAAGAACTTAGATTCTGAAATTAATTTCAGATTCAAAGATGAAAATAAAAAATATAAATATTTGAAATATCGATCATCAATTGATAATGTGATGAACACTACAATTTTAAGCTTAGAAGCATATGGAATTTTTTCAGAACATTAGGGGGGGATAAGAAAAAAATAAAAATAAAACTAAATTCCAGGAAAATATTATGTAATCATAAAAGTTTTATTTAATGCCATTCATATAATAGAAAATGAACAGTATGTCTTGTTCTCTTTAAAATAAAAAATAAAATAAATCAAAACTTAATTTGTTTAGTGAAAAATATTTTACATAATACCAGGATTTTGAAAATTTTATTTAATTGCTGAACTGTGTAAAGATTTCTTATTTGTCAAAAGCTGAGAATACTTTAATATTAATATATTTGAATGAGACGATAAAACAAAAGAAATATTATGCTTCTATTAGAAGTATAAAATAAAAATTCTTTTTATTATTATTAAGACAAGATTATTAGTATTTGATTCTTCTATAAAGCAAGAAAATTCTACTGTTGCATTGAAATTAATATTCATTATTGTCGTAACAGTTAGTTATATTTATTTCTTAAAAAATTATTTTTAATCTCAGCTAGCAAATAGTTTTTTTTTGTTTAAATAATTTTATGATTTAAAATTTTTATTTATTTTATTTGTATGCTTATTTAAGGTATTGATTTTGTTTGTGCATAGTGTAAAATCTATAATGATAGATTCTAAACCTGAAGAAAACTGAAATCTTTCACTTAGCCTGAATAGTAATTGTTAAAGAAGAGGGACTTAAATCAGTTTTAAAACGAAGTATGAGAAAATTTTTTGTAATGAAATTTTTTTATCCGTTTGGAGCTCAGCAAACTACAATTTCAAAGAAAATTAATGTGTTTGCAAATGGAATATTAGTGAAGCTAATATCCCATCACTTGCAAACGTTTAATATTTTATACATAACATAATTATGAAATGTTTTATATTTTTTTCTTATTTAATTTGTTTTGAATTTGTGGAGTTTTGAATATCTGCTTTATTTTAAAGGTCAAAAGCTCAATTTATCAGCCCTTTTAAATGGGGTGACAGGTATGGATATTAAATATGAGTACATTTCTTGCATCTACGTATTTCTATTTAAGGGTATGCAAGTAAAACTGCTATATAAATATCTACAAAAATACCATCCCCTCCCATAATTCAATGAAATTTTCTCTTTAAATTTATAGGAAATTAAATTCAAATATTTCAGAGTACAAAATTCAGAATGCATTCCACAAGGAAATAGCAAGTGAAAGGAGACATTTAAATATTTTTTTTTTCTATTGGTAAAATTGAACAGAAACAGTCATCGATCACACCTATGTGTCAGCTGATTGCACATTTTTTTCTGCTTGTCACAAATACTCGTTGGCTCTCGCAAACTTCAATTATATTGGGTTGTTCGGAAAGTAATTTCGTTTTTTTTTTTTTTTTTTTTTTTGGAAATGAAAGGCAGTTTTCGTTTAATAAACAAATACTTTATTAAATTATATATTGGCCGTTCTGGTCTTTTACCTGTTGTCATTTTTTTGGTAGTAGCATAATTCCACGCTCATAAAATTTTTGGTCTTTACTGCCAAAAAACGGATCGAGTTGGATTTTGACCTCCTCATTTGAGGTGAAGGTTTTACCGTCTAAAAAATTGAGCGAACCAGTTCTGGCACTGGCGTACTGTCAACACACCTTCTCCATACACATCGGTCCATTTCTTTCTGGCTTGAACAGCATTTTTACCCTTTCTGTAGTAAAACAGTAAGATATGCCGAAAATGCTGCTTATCGCTCTCTATATTTAAAAGGGCACCAACCAAAAACTACTGCGTAGAATTAATTGGAATTTTTCACTCACAAGCCTTGCTATATAAGCTCTCAAAGCATATAAAAATTATACGGCTTAAATGTGAAGTTGGGTGCAAAAAAATACAATTAAATCCTCTGTCGGGGAAAAACGAAATTACTTTCCGAACAACCCAATAGATTGACACATTGGTGTGACATTTTTATTGAATTTATCTTTATAGAAGTTTTATATTATAATTTATTTCTTATAAATTTGATTTAATATATTATTTTTAATTATTTTATTCATTTCTATTATATTTTTTTTATTTCAATCTAATTTATTTATGAATCTTATGCATATTATTTATAAATTTAAATTATTATTTTCCTATTAGGCTTAGTAATTAGTTTAATAAAGCTTCCTATAGTATGTTAAAATTCAGCCAAGTTATAAAAGCCAGCTGTTCAGCCAGCTGTTTGCTAATTTTTTGAAGATTTGACAGTTAGGAACTCAGCAAAAGCTTTGTTTATGTCAGGAAATTCACCAGAACTTTTCAAGCTCTGCTCTACTTCTTTTTTAAAAATCTACATTCCAAAATGCCGAGGTTCGATTTTGAGAACTATTTTCAAACAACAACAAAAGATTAGAATCTTATCTGAATGTATCTGTTTTCGTCATAGATTTTCACAAGCTTTTTATTGCAAGCTTGAAAAGTTCGCGAAGGTACTGAAAATATCGAAGTACTGGACATGCAAGCTTTGTGCTATCAATGAAAGCTAGCTGAATCCCCTCAAATGGATTTTTCTTACTCATTTATGGAAATTAACATTTTATTTACATAGATTTTAAACCTGTACTTAAATTGGTGTGGACACCATCGGTCATCAGTCAGTCCAATGAAAAAAGCTGTCTCAAACTGCTATAATTCTGGAAATATCAAGAAAATACCATCCATATTAGAAGGACAGTTATTATTTAGAATTCGTGCAACTTCCACATGGCCTTGAATCTTATTATTCTGATCATCGGATATAGTAGAAAAAAGCAAATGTGGCGCATACCTCAGATAGGAATGGTGTAGCGAGGTTAAGTGACACCTGACATGTTTTCGCCTTATTATATGTGTCCCATAAAGGATATACTAAGAGCACTTTTTTTTTCTCCCCCCACGATGCTTTCTGAGACTAATGCCGGATCATCTACGCCCTCCCTTGCCTTCTTGTCACTATGTCAGTTCGGATAAGTATTTCTTTCAATAACTGGAGTCATTATGAACAGTGTATAGCAATCCAAAGGCTTATCTTTGCTGAGACTTGGAAGTTTCCAAGCCGAACTCTGAACATTAATTGAAGTAACAATAAATCCATATCTAAATTCCAAGTATTCTAATAATCCATATATAAGTTCTATAGTATTCTAGTAACTACGCTGAGGGGATTTTGGCATTCTATTCTTTTCCATTCTGTTTTTCTTAATATCGGATATTTCTTGTTAGTATTTCATGTATACCTAATTTGAAGGGAATTCAATATCACAATAATATTACACGAACATAGCTAGCTCTCTTAACGTAGGAAAATGTTAAGCATGCTTTAACTACAATTGCACTATAATACACGACTGTACAAGTGTCTCTGTTCACTTAATATTACGAATCATTTACCTAGTCGATATAAAAACATCATCTCAATGTATAGTGTCTCCACTGTAATTATAATTTTATTTTGCCATGTGGATTTAGAAAACGTGGATAATTATGTTACGCCTTAGTGCAAATTGGTTGATGTACTTTAATTACCAATGCTAGATCCTTATTTAGCTTACAAGTTACAGCGATGATTATACTCACTGAATGCTTCACTATAGATGTTATATGACCTGATTAAAATAAAAACAATGCAGAACGACTTTTAACTGTAGAATTAAAAGCCATTCTGCATTGAACTAATTAGAATAGAATTTTAATTGCTTACAGTCATATTTGGAGTGAAAAGCAGTATGACAAATCGATTCTATTGTTTTTCTTTACAAAATTCTCTACTATTGATGATTTTCATAATTTCATCCACTAGCTATTTGAATTGGACGAAGTGCCTTTAGAAAAAGGTAAAGAACTTATGTAATTGTGGATTCTCCATTTCCTTCCTTAAAGGTTTTAAAAGGACTTTAGACTCTCTCATATTCTGCACTACTTATGGGATCAGTTCTGTGAATGTCAACTAAAGTATTTGAATGCTCAGTTATCTTTTGCACAAATAAGACATCAAAATGTAACAGTATTTAATATAAATAATCTAATACATGAAAATAATTTCGAAGCAAATTTAAGTGAATATAGTCTGGTAAAAAAGATATCGCAAAGATATCGGATTTCAGAGTTGAAATCCGGAATCTATCTCCGAATCACTGTATCGTATATATAGGTATAATGCACCCAAGGCATCGATAATCAAAAATCGTTCTGCTAATGGGGCGCGCAATTTAAAGTGGAAGATACAGTTATCTGCCTCGTTTTCCGATTATGGTTCAAAATAACAATATTCATCCCCCAAATATCGATGTTATTTCCAAATAAGGACGTAAATAATAATAATAATAGGAAAAACACTTTTTTTTTTTTGCTGAGCATCATCTTACAAGATAAGTAATTGAAATGAAGGCCTGCATTTTCAAAATAAAATTTGACCTACTATCAATTTAATGACCTCATTGTTGACCAACGAGAACTGTAAAATTTGGGGTTTCAAGTTTTTTTGCTCAGTAGATGGTAAAATAATTATACATCAAAGGATGCGCTTACGGTAATGTTACAAACTATCAAGCATTCAACGTTAGAAGGTGTGTTTTGCGGGCTTTAGAAATAGAAAATACGTTTTGCCTGTTTAGTTGAATTGGACATTCAATATAAATTATTATTTCACAAATATTTAATATATTTACAAAATATGATCTAAGGATACAGAAGAGCACATTTAATAAATGCACGGTTTAATAAATGTGATTGATATTATCATCAGGCTTCAAGAGCTAATAGATATTCAACACAAAACGAGAAAAGAGGACGCGAGACAAGTAACTGACTTGAAGTTTCCTTCTTTCTGTTGTTCTGCGGATATGAATCAAAGATTTGGCCTTACAATATTTTTCTTGATTAAATCTGAGAGCTGACCTAACATGATGGTGATTCATGCTTCGTTTTTTCGATGTTCTGGATCAAGATAACATTATAAAATATAGCATCCAATTAACATTTCATTTCTGTCCAATAGATAGTAACGGTTGTCTGTATCTCAAAAACAATACATTTATTTACTGATTATCTTTTACACAATCATTTGGAGTATTCTCCTATCGATTTTCTCCTATACTTGCGCTATATTACCAGTTTTGTATTTCTCAGTATAGTCAACAGAATTGTGAATGAATTTGGGATCTCTTCTCAATCACTGATGTAAAATTTTTATCACCAGTTTCGGTGTCATGAAATTTTATCTTGCTTCTTATGCTTTTGAATTATGATGTTTACGTACAAATGGACAAATAAACAGACTGTCTAGATTTGATGACATTATTCCAAAATTACATAGTTACAATTTTGGTTTAAAGATCACATAGTAAAACTCATTTATCTAGCTGTTCTATTTTTGAATTCTCTAGCTGTATATATATGAATAGACTAGCAAATAGTCAGCTGCTTCAGCGATTGGGTCAAAATTTTGGACCTATCTAAAATTTTGGTGTCGCACACTAAATTTCATTTGTCTAGCTGATTTCATGAACTATTTTAATAGGAAGACAAATATTTTTCTAAAAATGGTTTGTTATGTATTATGGTTGTCTAAAACTTGGGGATTTATCGGAAGATCGAGGTCAAATCCCTCTCTCCCCCAATTCAAGTATTTTCTCTTTGTAAACTTTTTATACAATAATGCAAAATCAACAAATAAAGGAATTTATAAGCATTCATGTGTGGGAAATGAAGGAGCAAGGGAACGTAGAAGGTTGTACCAACGGAAAATGTATTCATGACAAATATGAAAGTATATTCATTTTCCATTATTTATTGATTTGAACAGATCATTTAAGAATAGTTCCGCAGATAGTTTAAGAATTGCTGAATATTATATGCTGTGGATTTGTAAAGACTGAATTACAGCTCATTCATTATCAACTTACAGATATTTTGAAAAATCAAAAATATGATTTATTATTTTGCCCTAGTCGAAAGTATTAAGCAGAATGACAGAAAGTCAAGTTCTCCGATTTAAATAGAAATTCTTTTATAGTGAAAAACATTTCACTTACTGACGCATTTATAAAAACGTCATGGAAATTTAAGTGAATAAAACAAAATATCGAAAAGTAAAACATCTTAAATTTAATGCGAGTTTGCAAATTGTACAGACTAAGTCTATAGCAAAGGATACCGACGTGCTCTGATTGGTTTAAGCCTTGGCATCTTTTTGGCAATGTTTTGCCAAAAAGATGCCATACCGAAATATATTTTTTATAAAAATAGATAAAATATGTAAATTTATCCCCCCCCTCTTTTTTTTTTTACGGTTTACATGTAATATTAATCTGGAACACATATTCAGCAGAAAAGATCAAATCCTGAAACCTAAATTCAGGAAGTATAAAAAATTACAATTGATAAAAAATATTTTTTGTGTTTATTTCTTCTTAATATTATCATGATATAACTAAAAAAATTAGCTACTAAATCACATATTCCGTTAATGTTTACATATTTAACAACAAACGGGAAAGTAACAAACGTTCAGCAACAAGTTTCAATGACTGCATAAATTATCTAATAAGGCACGAAAATCATAGAAAAATAAGAATTATTTAATTGCTGCATCATATGTTGAGTAATTACTTTCATATAGTTTTTATATTTCTGTGCATAAACAACATTAGTTACTTGTATTACTAGTATTATTAGTGATATTTATTATTATTTTTATTAATTAGTAGTAGTAGTATGACTAGTAATATTTAGAGAAAATAATTAAATTAATAAAAATTAGATCGTGTTGATATTCACTCGTATCTTCCATAAAACTAATGAAAGGTACAAGGTTTGAGCCAAATAAGCGAAAACTATACTATTATGAGTGCAAAACATTGCCAAAAAGATGCCAAGCCTTAAACCAATCAGAGCACGTCGGTATCCTTTGCCGTAGACTTAGTCTGTACAATTTGCGAACTCGCAAATTTAATCGATGATAAATCACACAAGGACTTAAAAAAAATCTGTCATTGCCAGGAAAAATATTTTATTTCTAAAATATTGAAAATAATTTGAACCTACCTATTGAACAAAAATTTCAAATGAAGAGGAAATGAATAATTATATTCATATTAGTTAAATATTGCATGGAATTGCTAATATCTGTGTTTAAATAAATCGAATTCACTAATAGATGAAAATTTCACATGTTATTCTTAGATTACAGAAAATTAAGCGATCCCGTGTTCTCTGGACTATCTTATTACCTTTTCGATTTAACCAATAATTATTGATTTTTTCCTTGTCCTAACTTAATGATAGTTTAGAAATAAAGGAACTTGTAATAGGATTGTTCAAGCTAGAAAATAAGATATGCGTTTTATCATTGTAAACACAAATTGAAAATTTGCAATATAAAGCTTTTGGAGATTTTTCTTTTAAATAATATTGTTTAATTGCAGACATCTTTCCACAAGATTTAAAAGCAAGGAAAAAACTGCTGCCTTCCAGCTTTACGGCAATTCAATATTATAGGATAATTATTCATATGCAATCTTTTTAAAATATTCCATAAAAAAGTAAATAATCAAATTCATATTTAATCCTATTAGGTTGTCCCATTAAGTTTATTCTTATCCTATTAGGTTAGGTTAGATTTAATCGTCGAACGCATTTGTGTATTTAAATATTTTACCATCACATGTTATGGTAAAAAAAAAATGTTGTTTTGGGCGAACGAGATTATTTATTCTAATATTTTTTAACTATTAACAGCAACATTTACGTGCTTTCATAAAATTCACATATATTAGAATAAAACATTATTATTTGTGCAAACAGAATTATCTGTTATTTCAGTTATGCGATTAAGAAGTAGGTAAATGGGCGCTTCAAACTTTGCAATTAAAAAAATGAAATTGGCCCCTTGTTCTGTCTATTCTTTGCTCTTAATGTCGGACAACAGGACTATTAATGCTGCTAGCCTCATATACTCAAATCCGCGAGTTCGATTCCTGATCAATGTCGAGGGATCGAATTTGTTGCGTTAAATTTTAGAATTTAACATAATTTGTGGCTAACTAATTATATAAAAAAATTATAATTCAGTTTACAATTATGTAAATAACAGAAAATATAGAATATAGTTTATAATAATGTAGATTTTAATGTCCTATTTAGTAGTTACTCGAAGGATATTTAAGGAGGATTTTGGGGATTCCAAATCTTGATCTTACGACCTGAGTGAACCCGCATTCTCTTTATAAACTTCTACACCATACTAGTGGGAGGACGATTTGGTTCTCAAGAAAAAGCTGCTAGTACATCATGATAAAGTGAGGCTTTGATGTATTAAATGATAATACCTGGGAGACCAAGCTTCGTTCGGTAGTTTTTTTTTTGTGTGTGTTTGTAAAATCGTGTTTCTTCGGTTAAAATATTTAGATATGAATCCCATACTGATTACATATGAATATTTTTCAGTCTTACCTCATCTCACATCCACCAGCGCCCTTTCACAAAATTTTGAGGTACTAGTGGGTTATCATCTTATAGGAATAATGCAAGTACAGCAAAAATTTACGAGATGGCGCTGTATGACATTGTCAGCTTGCGAGTAGATGCAGATAGAAAAAGAGTCTAATAGTTTATTATAAAAAAGTTTTTAAAAAAACCTTATCTAAATTTAGAATTTGAACCAAATTGTTAAGAGCATTTCCGAGACACGAAATAAACTTCATATATATAATTACTGAATCGGCTAAAAGCCAACAAGTTCCCACACTCCGAGTGAAGAGATAAAATATTCCTCACTTTCACAAATTCTTTTAAAAGATTCCTATGATTCCCTTATTTGTGATTGACACGTGTTAGAAATCCCTACTGAAATCTCATTGGGGGAGGGGATTCACAGGGATAAAATTTTCATCAGCTTTTCCTTATTTCGCGTTTGTCGTTCTGGGTTGTGCTCGTATGTGCAAAAAACTCGCTTCTGTATGTGCAAAAAAAAATCATGGCTCTAGGGGCGGAAACAAAACAAAGTTAAAAAATCGAAATTCTCTTCACTGTTTTCGAAACTGCCTTCTGCTTCAAAAATTATGCTATATATATATAT
>JAPMOR010074234.1:81648-95620 GCA_026543865.1 Argiope aurantia | reverse complement strand
ATTGCTCATTTAAAGATATAAGATTGAGAAATCGCGAAAATTTATTGTAAAGATAGATACTTATTTTTAAGAGCTTCACTTTTCTCCCTAAGGACAAATTCTCACAGAAATTCTTTTGTGTAGATAATAGATTCCATTATCTTCGAAATCTTCATTAAAATCCCGAGAAAGCATAAATATACAGATATGTTATATACCCAAAACTTATATGTAAAAAATAGATTTCAGGTTCTGCAGTATTTTAGCTGACAAAAACTAGTTTTAAAATCTTTCTTTATGATTAAAATTTCATTCTAAAATATTAAAGAAAAAGCAGAATGTGTGTTCAGTTAAACTAAATGCGCAATGCTATTTTTTTCCTCTCTCTCTTTTTTTTTCCACACAGCAATCGAGTTTTAAATATTTACATTGTATATTTGCCATGAGTTGGCGCGAAGCTTTTAACTTTCGTCTTTGTCCAGAGCGGTTTATCCCTCTTTTTCACATGGAAAGGTTAAACGGATTCTGGGGAAGCGGAAATACTATTTCACATAAAACGTTTTACTAGTAAGAACTTTCTTTGGACTCAGAGAATTGTGTCCCCCCCCCTTTTCTACATTTATTCTTCCGAAGATGGGTTCTGGAGTGGAATGGTAAAACCGTTGAAGCAATAAGAGGCGTGTGGAACTGTCCTCACTAAAAAAAATACCCCTCTTTTCTAAACCAGAATACTTTTAGAAAAAGCACTTTCTTTTAAATTTTCGGACTCTTTGACCACTAGTCAATGTAATATATAAGGTCAGTGCGTGTTTAAAGATGGGATTTTCCAATATACCGGGAAATAATTTTTTTAGAATAATTTATATATTATATACTCAAGTAACTCATATTAATTCATATTCCTTAAAATGTTTTTGAAAATGACATGAAATGACATTCGTGTTTTATATAACCATTGTCAATAGCAAAAATTTTATAGTTAACACGCTTACTGTCATGACTCACAATTATCATTCGGACCGTCTACCTAATTAGATGATCTTTCTTTGCCATTTCTTAAATGCGGTAGAACTACTTTGTACAAATTTAAGTTTTCTTAACCCCTTCCAGTAAGATTTAATAATGAAAAATTGAGCATGAAAAACCATTTAATTTTTATTTAAGAAAACTTAGTTTATTTTATAATTTTTACGTATTGTTAATTAAAATTATATCTATTTATACTTATATAAAGATCAATGTGTGTGTGTGTGTGTATTGGCTCTCTACAGGCCAGACCGTTCGACATACAACAACCAAATTTGGCACATGCATACCTTGGAGGTAGGGAATGGACACCTGGGGGTCCCTTTTTTTGAATTTTTAATTTTTATTTTAATTATTAATTAAAAACTAACTTTTACCCCCCCCCCCCCAAATCTTTTCATTTCCCCACCGCCAAATGAGTAAAGCTTCAGTTTTTCCCCCCCCCAACAGTAATGAGGCTAGGGTTAACATTTTCTGACCGATTATTTCAAACGATTCTGTTTATTTTCTTAATGTTTGATGCATTTAAAATTAAAAATTGTTAATTAATCGATCTTTCAGATTCATTCTGAAGTACTTTTGAATTAAAATAAAACAGAATGAAGGAAATTAAAAATTTCTAATCTGCGTAGCGTTACTCCAACTGGAGTAGAAAATTCACGCATTTGCGTTACCATAATTGGCGTTGAAAATCACGCATTCGCATTGTGTTCTGATTGTTGACAACTGGATACGGACTTAGTTTTGAAGACTTAATATGTTTTCGACAGATTATTTCAAACTATTCTGTTTATTCTTTTAGTGCTTGATGCCTTTAAAACTAAACATTGTTAATTAATCGATCTGTTCATGATGAATCTGAGAAATTTTGTTGAAAACTTCTTGAGATATTATATAAATTAAGAAAAATATTCTTTAGTGCCCATAAGTTTAAATACTCAGTGACTCTGTTTTCAGTACTCATATTTAAAAAAAAAATGCTTCGTTTCAGTAAAAAAAATATTATTATATTTATTGCAGTTTAATCATTTCCACTTTAACTTAAAGCATAAATTCTACGGGAGCTAACAGAAAAGTAGAGAGATACATATTACGTTATAGCTGAAGGCCTTTATAATATTATGAGTGAATTATATGACTATTAAAATTTGAAGTTTTAAAATATTTTAATGAAGAAGCAATTAAAATGGGAGTTCCATAAAATATTTAATTATTGAAATTTTAACGCGCATTAAGATTAGCGAACCGGCTGGTCGCCAAAGGCGGCTAGTTATTAATATAGATATAATTGTAACTCGTAAATTCAACACTTCAAAAATCTCTAATGACTTCGGATTATTGCCTAGTTTTCGCGTTTGCGCTAGGTACTCCCGTAAAATTTTATTTATTTATTGCAAGTACATTATTTTATTTCTTTTCAAATCCATTCTGATGATGATGTGTCTGACTCTAGAGCGGGCATTCACTAAAATCACTTAGTCGCAAAGCGCGTTTTCGTATTGGTAATATTTCACTATCATTAGTTTCATTATCGGTATCAGGTTAATGTATGCTTATTTCTTCTGATTTTTCTGAATCCCTCCAATCACCTTGATCTTCATAGTGTGAATTCTTCTTGGTGTTTATTTCGCAGTATGTTTTTCCTTTAATAAGCACATGTTCACGCTAAATGTTTATAAGAATGAAATTCACAGACTAACAACAATTTGGCCTGTGACTTATACCAAGACAATCTAAACATGAACAATATGCGATAGTGATCTATGGTATCAACATAAATAATAAAAGTGCATCCGGATTCAGTACAATAGACATTTTAAACCGAATTTTTTATCGTATTCAACTGTAACTTTAGTCGCATGACGTGTGTAGCTCGTCATTGCGCTATATGGCATGAAAAACCAATGACGAGACGTCATTTTATCGGAAGGGATTAAGTTTCATCTAATTTCTAATCAGATGAAACTTAATCCCTTCCGAAGAGAGTTATCTTATTAGAAAATAGGTGCGAATCACAGGTGATACTCGGCAACAAATTTAATGTTTTTAATGTAACCAAGAAAATTTGTTTCGACTTATAGTTATTCTAGTCCCACTTATTCTTGCAGATCTAGTTTACACGATTCATGGCAGCTTTTGTGAATCAAAACGAGCACAGAATAGACGAATATAACCTGAAGTAGAAGTCTTTATTGATTACATTATATACGAATAAGTTGTCTGTGTCGTAGACCAAAAGGGGAAAAAAAGCTACCTCATATTCGTGATTCGTTTACAGTAAAAAATGCAGCAATGTTCTCTCCATATGTACAATTCAATTTACTAGTTAATTTATTTCAAAATATACACTTTTAAAGAAAATGGAATGCAAAAAATAAATACGCGGGAAGGGTCTTCCAGAACCCTCTCGCATACTTTAATAAAAGTGTTATTGAACAGAACACCTTGCATGGCATTAGCGCACAATATTTATTATAATACAATAGTTATATTAACCTTTGGCATGATTTTAGCATCTTTATTGAATAGATTGTGTGATCCTTGATGAAACTTTTGGCGATTAATCTTTGGCATGCTGTTAATAGTATCCGAAAATCGAATTTGTGCTTTAAATGTGTTTTTCTCAAGTGATTGAAACAAAAAGTTGATACAGAATACGCTTGTAACCATAAAATCATATGAAATTTAATATATTTCATCACTGCGTTTTGGAGTTATCGCATTTACATGTTTCTGAAAGTACAGACTGACAGACGGGCAATTCCTTATTAGATTTGGCTCAAAATTCGAAAGATGTTTACACTATAGATGCTAAATCTGTGTACTGAATTTTATCTCTCTCTTTCTCTTTATTTTGTAGCTATCATGTTAACTTATACTCATAGAATCGAATGAACAGACTTCCCCTGGACGAATTTTTCAGAAAATTTGATATAAATATACAAATTTAGAGTAAAGACCTCATACCAAATTTCATCCTTCTAGCTTAAAGCGTTTTCGAGTTATCTTTGTCACAGACAGACAGACGGACTTTTCTTTAAAAATGAGGGTATTTTTCGAACCTAGGGAGTTCTAAAACGTAGAGATTCAGCAAAATCTCGATTCGAATTTTCTGACGATTACAATACTTTTTCCACACTTCGTATACGAGGAAGTAAAAAAGAAAATTTGTAAATATAACTACAACAAGCTTTATAAAATTAATTAAAAAACCTTCTTTCCTTTAATTCTACTATGACAGTTTAGGTTATCTGGTGCTTATTTTATATATGTAGAAAATTTTATGTATTCTTCCAAATCTATCAGGTTTGGCGCACTATGGGGGTGGATATTTTTGCCTGCTCGCTTCAATTTATACATCAACGATATTTCTAAGATTACACTCTGTCTCTTAGTAAGCTTTACTGATGGCAAAAAAGTTATGACTAAGCACAAACCCACGATCATTCTATAAAACATTAGATAAACTATACCTCACTGTTACAACTTTGATTCATGGAACTCAGGAAGGTCTAAAATAATAGTTAATACTAGGTTTGAGATCTTAATTTATATTATATATATATATATATATATATATATATATATTACATTACTAAAAAGGATTTTTCAATGATCTTGTGGTGAATAGCATATAAGCCAGTTAACAACTCTTCTACCCGAACGATCGTTTTGGTATAATGGTTTAATTACTGGACTGCAAACCACAAGGTCCAGGTCAAACCACAAGCTATCGCTTCAATCTAAGCTAGAAATTTTCTAAACCTCTATTAGATCAAATTCAAATATTCTGCCAACCACTCCACTGGATCAGTGAATAAAAATATTTGTTGTTACTAGATTCTAATGTAACCCTTGATTCCTACTTCAAACTAACAATCAATAAAGATCGAACGATCAGTATTTATGAGTGAATTCATAGTCAAAAGAGCAACTTAGAAATTTATCTTACTCTATCAAGCTCTGAAACCCTTTTTGAGGATCAAACGTCATTATGAAATCAAAGAAATTACAAGAGTTTCAAAATAAGCAGTTAATGCGAATTGTAAATGCCTTATAGTGTGCCAGACCTAAGATCATGCAAAGCGATCTTACAATTAAACTTATTTTGGCCGTATCAAAGGTCAAAAAGTGTTTGGTCAAATTTTTCAAAATCTATCTTAGATTTGTTACTAACTTCATGATATTTCTGCTTATTATTCGACTATCTCAAGCTCCCCAAAATGGCATCGTGCCTTCATTCCTTACAATCATTATCCTTCTACTAAGAGAAGACATTCACTTGAAATGATGGACTACGTTATGTGAATTGCGATTGTTTACATGAATTTCTATCAATTGTGCGTCAACTATTTCTAAAATAAAAAAAATATATGCGATTAAAAAATGATGATGAAAATTGCCATTTATGCTTTATTCATTGCCTACGCGATTTTGAACTTCGAAACCCTCTAACCAAAAAAAAAAAAAAAAAAACATCATGTTCTCACATGATAAAAAGAGCTTTCTTTTTGGAATCATGGCGCGAATCCTTTTGTTTTACCCAGTTTAAAACATTTTCTTTTACAAGCAGAAATTATATTTATTTTGCTCTTTTCTCTTATGAAACTAAAATTATTTATCGACTATAATCTGATTCTGATGTGATGATTCAAGGTTCTCATTGAATCAGTAATACACCGTAACTATGAGTCCGTTGCCTATGATGCTTATCATTTAGTGACCAAGGAAGATATTTCGTTATGAAATTGATAAAATCAAGCTTTGAAATATAAAACTACTATTTAAAATATAACAATTAATAATCATAAAAATACGAATGCATTTGTGGGTTCAATTAACTCAAACACGGTAAGTTCATGCGATGAATTCATTGTGATTTCTTCGATTTTACAAACAAATGTACATAATACATGCATAAAAAAATGTAAATATTTCAATGATGAGTTTGAATAGCAAAATATTTATAAAAAAGAAAAAAAATGTATCACTTATTTAATTTTTCCACTTACCGTTGAAGTAAATTCATCGGATTGATGCTATTATCTGCCATTCGTTAATTCATAACAGTTGGAATTTTTTTCTTTTTACTCACACTGTTATTAAATATAGGGACCTTCTATGGCCTGGTGATTAGGTCTCTGTTTCAAGCCCTAAAGGTTCTAGATTCGAACCGCTTTTTTTTACTAAAAATCTTTCATCCATGTAGAATTGGTGTGCTTTAAATCTGAAATCTAGAGTTAAACGACTGCAGGCTGGAAAGGAGTGGGAGGATTGCAGTTTTTAGATGTTATCCTCTTCTTCCCACCACGACTCAAAGACGGTTACAAGGTATATCTCAAAATAGTCCTAGTTTTGCTTCAAAATGGTATATTATTATAATTTAACTAAGGCTAATTGAAAGGAAGCGATTATGTTGAAATTGTTCTTGGATATTTTTAGCAGTCATTCTAATCAAGCTCTACTGTGTGTACAATAGAAATAGAAATGAGATGGAAAATAAAATTTAAGCTATCCATGCATTTATAGTAATAGATTAAGCCACAAAAAATGACAGAATACATTTAAATCATTTGAAGAGAAAATATGGACACTTGAATCACGCAGTCCACAAACGAATTTACAAAATAGAAACTTCAGTATCTCACAAGACAAAAGAGAACGAAAACCCAATATTAAATCTTTAACGTATGTTACAGATTTATGTAAAAAAATAATCTTTTTCGGTTTTAATAAACTTTATAAAGAAGCTGTAATTAAAGCTATTTTATTATAATAAATTCTTAGTTTGTTTATAAATTTAACTTCTATAAGGGCTTATTTGGGGACGAAGATCGTAATTTTAAACAATGATTCAATGTTATGGATCATAATAATCTATATTTCTGCATTTAACTAAGCGAGGAAGTCAGTGGAGTTTTGGATGATTTGGTAGCTAACCCTGATGATCGTTTGCAAATTATTATTGTGCATCTCTTTGGGTTCTTTAGTGCAAATAATAAGATGCATAATTACTTACCTAGTATAAAGGCTGATTTTATTGCTTCGAGAATATATATATATATATATATATATATATATATATATATATATATATAATATACAAGCGGAAGAAAGAATACAAGTAACAAGTAATATATAAAATTTTTTTTAAAGTCAATTCCTATTTATTTTCTTGTTTTATTTATAATACAAGAAAATAAATAGGAATTGGATGTCGGGTCAGTAATCTCAGAGCTTGGCGACCATTTGGCGACATGGTGACGCATTTGGCGACTTTGGCGACCGAATAGAAATTACTGGGCAAATTTAATTAATTAATTAATATTTAAAGAAAAACTGTATTAACATCAAGTGTCCTCCATTACAAGTTTCAAAAATGTATTTGAACTTGAATGAATGAATAAAAAGTATTTTATTACCGATTGAAAATTTGACAAAATATATAAATATATATATATATATATATATAGGGAGAGAGAACTAAAAGTAGGAATTGAAAAAATATAATCACAAAAAAAAAAAACATTGTGAAAAACATAAGTAAATCAGAATAAGGAAAAAAAAAAAAGAAAAAAGATTTAAAATACGTGCGAAACTAATGCGCAAAAATATTTAACATTTAATATATATTAAAAATATCTACATTCTTCGTACGTTCTTTTTCCTTTCAGATATACATTTCCTTTTAATTTCTTCATGTTTTTTAATATCTAGTATGTTTCATATTTGATTTACCTTGGCCTATTATATTTTTTTCTTTTACACTGTTTATATTATATATCAGTTTTGTATCACATTTTCCATCCGTCCACAGTGGTCTACTTTAGTGTCTGGGATGATGAAATTATCTATTCCCTTATTAAATATTCGATACATTCGAAACAAATTTCTAGACATAATTTCAAGGTTTTGAATATGTAGGAATAATAATTTAAAAACATCTTGATAAAACTGTCTTGAATATAATTTTCCAGGTGTAAACATTAATTCATAAAATATTAATTAAAAATTAATGCATAGACATAAAATTATTACATAAATTAATATTCAAGTCCGTTTCCGAGATCATTAACAATTTCCTTGATTATATATTAATTCACCTGAATGCCTACTTTTGAAATTTGTGACATGGTTCACCTTGAATATTAATTAAATGATCATTTATAATCATACAACTACTCAATTAATTTAGTAATTGCATTTATCTTATCAAGAAGAATTTGTTTGCAGAAAAAATATATGCATTTACTTTATTCATAACTGTAGAGCCTTCATTAAAATTTAAATAAAATTCTAAGAAAAAAACCTATATAAAAATAATTCATCCCTTCTTAAAAATTAATCAAACAGGGAAATTGGAGAACTTTAATGATTTATATTCACTAATATTCTTGCTTATTATTATTGGAAAGATTATTAGATTAGATTTGGAAATTATAAATGAAGTTATATAGAATAATTTATTTAAAATCGTCTGAAAAATGAGAGTTTATTTGGAGGTTTTAATATTATTTAAAAGTCATTTAAATCATTCTAAATTACAAAAATTTTCCGAAAACGATTTAATCATTCATATTCACAGATATTTTCTAGAATAATGGCATGTAAGTACATATAATTTAACAAAACTCTAATAACAAAATATTTTATTCAAAAATCGTCTGCAAAGTACTATATTCTGTTTTTCTTTTCAATTCATAAAACTTTACTGACCTAACTTAAAGTATTATAAGGAATTAAAAAAAATGTAAGGCCACTTTTAGAATTGTGAAAAATAAATATTCCACCGACAACACTAGAGAACGTGCGTGCTTTTGAAACTATTCTTTGCAAGAATTTTTTTACTAAATAATGTACGCGAAATTGTTTGAATATTTTATTTTTCGATGCAGAGCGTGTTATTTTGTTTCCTCCATTTTTCCCTCCAAAAAGGAAGGAAAGAAAGTAAATATTTTCACCCTAATGTATCAATATCTTTACGTTCTGATATGAAAGTTAATAAACCATGAGAACAATAATTCCCCATTAGGTATGTTACGCATTAGTCAAACTGTCCGTTAGAATTTTCGGTTGAATAAATCACTAATGGACGTAAAGTTAATTTACGATTTTTGTTATTGTTTTTATTTTGTAACAATTTTTTTTCTTTGAGAGAAAAAAATGTAGTGAATAAAATAACGTGAAAAAAATATTTGCCCAGTCAAGACACGATTTATTCTTTTGAAATTCTTTACATTCCAAACGAAATGAATTTATTTGATGAAAAAAATACTTGGAATAAATAAAATTATATTTAAATACACAGACGACCTTCACAATTGATACAAATTGCGTTCTTTTTATAACATACTTGCGTAAGCTGTTTTTAAGAATATTATAAAAAGTAAAAAGTAATAAATAAATAAATAAATAAATAAAAATTCGGACTTTATCTTTGTAACCAGGGGATTGAAAGGATATTCATGTTGTTGGCATCAAAAGCTTTGTAACTTTTCTTTTAAATTTAATTTTATCATTTTTTTAAGTTGCATTTTAAAAAACCATTTATAAATACGCAGGTGAGTTTAGATTTGTTTCAGCCAAAAATGTGAAAGAATAAATTAAAAGTAGGATATATTCAAAGTGATTAATTAATATTTTTATTTCACAGTCCCCTCTAATAATAAATGATACTATGTTTGTGTGTTGGTGTTTTTCAGGGTCTATCATTATATAAGAAACTATGAAACTGATACAAATCTACTTGGAAGATAGAAATAGTATATGTAGAAGCTTTTTAAAATTTTTTAATTAGTTAAAAATTAACTGAAATTTTATTATCTATCTCTTCGGAAGGTAATGTGAAACAAAATTAATGCTAGTTATCTGAAAATTAAAAAAAAATTATGGCACTAATTCAGAAAAAAGGCAATTAACAACTTCCATTAGATTTTAAATTAAAAATTGAGGCAAAAGTTAATATTTTCCACAATTTTTCTCTAATTTTAATGTTTGAAAAATAAGTTTTGGCATATTTTACTACAGTATTTTTCATTGCTTTAATAAAATTCGAATTGTTTTCATTGTTGCTATATATATATTATACTAGAATTTTCTTCCATTGCTGATTGTCAACGTCTGAAATATTGATTGAGTAGATTTCATTTTAAAGCATCTTTTAAAGGCAATTAAAAATATGTTAGTTTTGTGGAAGTTATAGATAAGTTTTAGTTTTAAAATCAAGAAATGAGGAATTTTTTAAAATAACTGTATTATTTTCAGCTATTGCATTTCTTTTGTGCAACATAACTTTATGTATATAATAATATAATAATGCATACAACAAAACATATTTTTAAAACATTAATTATTTTTATTAAATAGGTAAGTAGAATTTCTCTAAGATTCTACAAAAACTATGAAAATTTTGATATACCACACACACACGCGCAAGCGCGTATATACCAAACTATGCTAATTGATTTATTTTGATTATCCTTGTATAATTTTTGAGCATTTGTTCGATTCAAGAAACAAGTTTTAACATCATTTGGAGCTCATTTATTTTCCGTTTCAGATTAAAGCTCTTTAGGTAAGATAGCAGATAAGAGAGAATTGACAGGAGCATAACACAGTGAACAAAACAAGTGTAAAAACCCTAAAATGGTACAAGATGACAGGCAAAATTTGAAATTTAAAACTTCCTGATGGGGCTATTAAAACCAAGCTAAACGTAAAATATTTTTTTGAAACTTTTATACACAGTAATCTCTACGAACCTGATGGTAAATTAAGTGATGAAATCTTTAACAAGTTGCTGAAGATGAATGAAACTTGATATGTATTATGATGTTCTAGACTAAAATTGCAGATTTCTATTGATTTTTGGAAAAAATCGGTCAGACTAAAGTCTTTACGCACGCATGGATATGAAAGCAATAATTCAAAAACAAATTGAGTTAAATGATCTAAATTTGAGATATTATGTTATCGTTACAAAATGATGCCAATGTAATAAATTTTGGAACAAATTTGTCTATATTATGACGGCCCGCCTTTCTACTGTTCGTGTATGAGCCCTGAACGTTTTTGCATATCCTCTAATAGAACAGTTTTTTTCCCCTTCTCTCTCAATAAAAGCTGTGAATCAAGATTGTAAAAGCCACAAGCATGCATTTTTGATGACTTTTTTTCTGCTAATTGAAATAAAATTTTGACACATAATTACAATTTTTATTTACAAGATCTCATATTAAATTGTATTTATTTAACCGTTATATTTTTGAACTATAACATTTTCATGTGCGTGAATGTACAGCCCAATAAATGGGGAACCCACAAACAAATTTGGTTCAGAATTCGATACAGATTTCCACTTTAGAGACTAATTCTGTTTATCTATTTAGCTATTTGCGCTTTATAGTTGTGGGTTCAATTTCACTCGGACGGATTGACAAACTTCTTATAAACGGATTTTGTTCAGCCTGGGACTTGGTGAGAAGACTGCATATCAAGTTTCATCAGACTAGCTGAAAGCAGTTCCGAGTTATTTCATATTTCATAGAAACAAACATAATCTCAAAAAAAATGTGTTTTTTTTTGAATCTCAATAAACTATAGAATTCAAAAGCCCAACCTCCAAAATAAATGATAGTAATAGTATAAATATGACATCAAGATACTAGATAAGTACCAAATTTTGAATCTTACTGGGCGCAAAAAATAGGTCCAAAATGTGTTCTCATTCAACGTTAAAGATAAAACGCATTATATTAAAGAAGTTTGCGAAAAAAAATTGAGGGGAAGTTAGTTTCGCTTACAATAAAACTTTCATACAGGTAATTATAAATTAGGAAAATTAAATATCTTTTAAGAGGTACTCTAAGTAAATGATGTGATAGAATGCATTAGCACTTATTTGTCAATCCTAAAATATATCTTTATGTATATTCTATTCATAGAATGCATTGAACAGTTCCATTAAAACTTGGTAAGTTATTATTGGCTACGGATTATTAAAGTTAATCGGATTATCAACTGATTATTGAATAGTTATCTCTTTACTGGAATTATGCGTAGCCTAAAAGAGCTTTCCGGACAAGTTAGGAAGTTTGCGTCATTCTACTATATTGAAACAAAGCATTTATTGAAATAGGATTTTCAATGAATTTTATAAATAATAGGTGAAATAGAATAAGTTATTTCTGATTTATCTTCATAAAAATATTACCATAAATATAATCCAGTTATTAAATTTAACCCTTCTTTGCATGATTTTTTCTTTGTTTAGGGAAATAAATCAGGGTGATATAATTCATGCTCTAGCTTAAAGGAAAAATCTTTCAAAAAATCTTAGTATAAATATATAATATAAAATAATTAAAGAAAAAGTATGATGGAAATACCCATCGTCATGCAAATTTCCATGTTAAGCTGAGTACAAAATCTTCAGTGTCCCTCTCTTCTAACATTCGCCACTAACTATTGTTTTTATTAGCAAAAAATCACAGATTAGTTATAAAATATTTCTTCCAACCACAATAAACAGCGGAATGACAAGTTCAAACCAGCTATAAAGATTGTGGCATTTGATTTTTTTTATAGCTACGTTTCATATTACACAATAGTCGTGAAAAAAAGTTGCCGGCAACAACCAACTTACAGTACATCTGTTTTGAGTATAATTTTTGCTCACTAAATGTTACGATAGAGATTTCGATCAACATGCAAAGAAGGGTTAAGGTAAAAAATCGGTTATTCGGGAAACACTACATGTACAAGGATTTCATGTTATCAAAATGATGTTTGAATATTTAAAGGCTTTTAATTAGAAAACGTTATCGCCTTTTCTAGTGAATTCACGACTTTTTATATTATCATGATTTTATCTTAATATCGTCCATATTAACTTCACTATAAAATATTCTCTTATTTCCTGATTTAATTCCAGCTTTTTTATTTAATTAATCGTACATGAGCTCTGTAAATCTGTTGTAATCAGCACGTTCCCACGCTCTGAGTGTCGGGATAAAAATCCTTAAGAATAAGCAAATTCTTTTAAATATACCTAGATTTCCCTTTCCTAAATCGACACGTTTTAAAGAAAATTCCTATCAGAGTTTCATAGTATAAAATTACTGAGGAAAAAAAATTTCGGTTTTTTTTGCTCTTGTGTCGCGCTGTAGACTGACGTATTTCTCAACACTCTTTCTTGAACATATTATGCCTCCCGGATTGGAATAAATTGAGTTTAAAAATTCAAAAGTGTCTTTTCTGTTCGGCCACGCAACTGCTAAAATATGTTTACTTATATTTATATATATCTCTAATATAATTTTATTGCAAAAGTTGTTACTCATGAATTATAATAATTAGTTTGGAAACTTTTAGAATAAAATTCTTAGTGAATAGAATCTTCCTTGAAGAACAATCCATTTTTATTTAGGCCGATTTATATGTTTTTAAATAATATATTTAAACCATTGCAAGTCTTCTGTATTTTTAATGTATTTTATTAATAATGTTTTAATATCATTGATAGGAAGCAATCTATTCGACTTTTCTTCTGCAGGACAAGACTGTTTCCAGTTCGAACAGAACGGCCATATGGTGCTTAGTTGCAATATGAGGCGGGAAGCCTACACTTCTGCGCAGTCGCAGGTGGACCTCAGTTTGAACTTGCAACTTCTGCAGGCGATGGAATCAAAAGCAGGAAAAATAGGACAAAAAATGGCGGCGAAACAAAGTGAACATTGCCATAGAACGTGAGAAGTAAGTATTTCTATGTTTGTCATACTAATAATTGAAGGCTTAATCTCTTTCTTCATGCTACATCTTCTTAAATTTTTTCCTCATGTGTACTTTTATTCATTGAAGGGTTGCATTGACATAATGGTAAAGATTCGACACTGACACCTAAAGATTGGAAGCTCGGAAGTAGATTCCACATAAATCTATTGTATAAATGAGTTCTATGCTTGCTAAA
>JAPMOR010074234.1:53362-76648 GCA_026543865.1 Argiope aurantia | reverse complement strand
AGAACGAGAAGTTTAGCATATATATTATCCCCTAAATGAAAGCTTATAAATATTAATGGAAAAGCGAATTTTAAATTGCATTGTGTCGCGACAAAATATATTACAGCAGATGATTAAAGAATTAAAAAATTGTTATGATGGACATGAATATTGGAAAAATTAATCATGTCGTGGACAAGGTACTTTACTTCTAATATAATGCATATGTTGAAGAATCCTTAATAATTGTAAGTAATGATTATGGGTTCTTCAACGTATTTTTTTTATTTAGAAAATTGTATTTGTAAACAGAACCCTTGATTTTTGTTTATTTTTCTGATTCTGTCAAATTAATATTTACATGAAGATTAAGAAATATGTGAATAATTTTCAGATGACATTTTTTCTGAGCATCTTTTCTCTTTATTTCAACTCTGTATCACCCAGAAGATACTTGCTTCTGCTGTTTTCCCTTACAATGAGATAGTTAATAGGATACAATATTATATAGTATAATTTGGAAAATATTTTAAAATCTTCAATAATATTGAGATAACAAATTTGAATATAATTCGAATTTTGACTATAAACAATGGCAATCACAATAATAAGCCCTATTCGATTTGATTAAATAACGTTTCACTGAAACTTCACAATTTTACATAACTACAAAGTAAGAATGAAACCTAATACTTTCTTTGTTAAATAATAATATTAAAGGGTGTTCTAACACTACATGTTTCTCAAATTAGAGATTCTAGTGCTATCTGAGGGTGTATGATTTCTCGATTTGTCCCTTCTAAGTAAATGCCTATCTATCTTATATTTTTGATTAAAGTATTAATCAACTAGGTAAAGACATGTGATTTCTAGTCTCACAATCCACAACTGTCTCTGCAAATTTGTCTATGAAGCTTATCAAAATAGCATGGGTAATTTTCATGTATAGTTTTTATCAGTTACCACAACTCACTGTATTAGTTATCCTCAGATCTCTATCTATACAGTTCTATCTGCTGTCTATCAACTACTTTCTTAGAATCTACAGTTATTACATCCTTTGATCAGCAGTCATGGGTAATTTTCACAGATGTTTTCTATCAGCTATTAGAATTTAAATCGTACTTTCTGTTGTTAGACCTCACTCTCTTTTCTAATGATTTGCATACCCAAATATTTCAAAAATGTTCATTAGAAGTGCATAAATTTTTAATATATATTTAAAATGGAAAAATTAGATTGAAATTTACTTTAGATTCATAAAAGGACAAAGAAAATAATTTTTTCAAGTCATCTTGTTTATATAGAGTGTAATTTTCAATTCCTCCCAATTGGATCACTTGGCCAAAATGCGTCGCAAATCGCCAATCGTCAAAATGTGTCGCCAAAATTTCGCAATTTAGAAGACAATAATTAAAAAAGTTTTTAGACTACAAGTAGCTCAGTTTAAGAATGTTTTTAAAAAATATCTGCAATCCTGTTGTATTTTATGGGACTACAAAACTTTTTGAATGCTGCGAACATGAATCCCTCAAAAATTCCACAAAATGTTTTGAAATATAACATCGTGATGACTATTTCTGTTTTTACAGGGATAATCACTTTCGATTCTAAAGTTACACTAAACAAATATAACATTCTTGATGAGGAATTTTACGCTAATTCTAATGAATACCATAAAAATGAGTGAAAATAAACGCCGATCGTTTCTAGTTTTCAGGAACTTTCTATAAAGTTTGCAATTTCAAAGACATTTGAATATCCGAAGCAAACGATTTCATCGTCAAAAATAAATAACAGGACTTCTTAAGACGACCTTTCTCCAACATTTTTACGGTTTTGATATCAGAATTGCTTTAAGAAGGTTCTTCGTATTTTATAGATCAATATTTGGCAATGGTCTTAGTAGTTTGTTCTCAAACGAATGCCTCAACAGTAAAAAAAAAAAAAAAAAAAAAAAAAAAAATAGTTCACTGAAGATATATCAGCTCCAGAGTTGAATTTTATTTGTATTATTTTCAACATTTAAGTTTTTCACCATTTCGTAGCTTTCTGTAATATTTTTTTTTCTCGCTGTCATACCAAGTCAGGAAAGTTTTCTGCCGGGGAAAAAATTATTCATTAAATCGGATGTTCATGTTTGTTTTCGTTCTTTTTTTTATTTGAGTTCAGCTCTACTTTAAAGTGAAGAGGATGGAATGTTTTTTGAATTTTGTTAAGTTCTCTGCAGTAAAGGCAGATGCGGGCACGTCGATCAGTTCAGCAGCGGTGCTTTATTCTTTTACTTTTCCTGATTTATTTCCAGTTCAGCTTTTAAATATGGCATAAGAGATTCGACTGTATTTTATGGAGAAAATTCGATGTAATGCATAGTAAAGTACCCTATTCTGAGTATTATAGAGAGCGGACTTATGATTAAAAGGATGCCATATATCAATTGGTATTTGTTTTGGAGTATTGGGAAAATAAGGTTTAAAATAATCAAATAAAGAGGAAATCAATTATATCAGTATGAATGTTAAATATTTTAATTTTATCTTTTTGTATTTAAAAATTGTAACTGCATTTTCAACTAAATACAGTGTTTATTAAGAAAATGATACAAAGTATTAAAAAAAATACGTTCGCTAAAAAATATTCAGAAGAAGCATTGAAAGTTTTCTTTAGAAATAAATGAAATTTTTTTATCATTGATACATTTTTGATGTGTTTTCATATATATATATTTAATTATTTTCTAATTTTGATATATTGATACATTTTCTTATTATCTTTCACATTTATTTTGTCTATGAGAAGCTGTATTCATCAAAATTTATAAGTGTACTTTCATGAATTTTATTTTTAATCAAACAAAAAGGTGTGAAAATCATTTTATTTAAATTCAAATATCAATTCATAATTTTTTTTCAGAAAGCTTTTAGAAAACTGGCAGATCTACTGGATTTTAAGTATTAAAATTTTTAGATTATATTTACATTTGCTTTTTATATGATTTCTATTGCTGACTTAAAAGCAAAGAAAAACATGTGAAGTGTGTTCACGGAAAAAAAAGGAAAAAAAAAGTTCCTACCTGTCTGTGGACTTTCTAGTATTCATACTGTATAAAGAAAGCTCTATTGAGACCTTTTTTAATCCATTATTTATCTATAAATGTTCGTAATGTGTTAGAAAGTATATAAAATATGTGCCAGTATATTAAGGAAAAAATATGATGAATTGAACAATGAATAATAATATGGATAATACTCATAATATTATGAATTTTGTTTATGCAAAGCCTTTTAAAAATAAAATCAGAGCATATTCAAGAAATAAAAAAAATTAAACATTGGCTATAGAAAATGTTTTGGTATTTACAAAAATAATTCACTAACATTTTATTTATTATAATGTACTAAAACATATTTTATTTAAATTTATATTAGTGTATTTTCTTATCTATGATTTACAGTTCTTATTTTTATCTTTTTCAGGAAAGAAGATATTTTTCCAAATTGTCAGTATTCGCACAAACAACGACCATAAAATACTGCACCACGTAGAAATCAATTTATATTTTGTGTGTTTTTCTCTTGCTTGTATTGTCAGCAGAAAAAAAAAGAATGTTGATTGAATACCATATATAAAAGATACTACAGACTTTTTGTTATCTTTTTACTTTATCAACTTAGTATTGTCCTACTTTTTTTATGATTCCATATTATTAAGTTGATTTTAAAAATAAAAATCTGGAGACAAATTTGGCTCTTAAAAGTTTTATAAATATTTTTTGTTTTGAAAAGTTTTCATGCTTTAAAATATTGTACGAACTATTCAAAAATTTTTTAGAAGTCATTTCTTTTAAAAAAGTGCAGTTATGGTTAAAGTGAATAAATGTATGAGCAGGAATTCAATACAGAAAAAATATACCAATTTGTCTAGACGAAGCTTATAGCTTTTGTTTATAAATGTCGCATTAATCATGAAGACAGTATGTTTCGAATGAAAAATAAACTTAAAGAAACTTTTTGGCTATAAAATGAAATTTTAATGTATCAATAATTTATGTATTTTGGTTTGATTTATTTTGTAAGGAAATTGTTTAAACGAACATCCTCAACTCTAGTATATGAAATATTAAGTTTAAAAAAAGTGTAGATTTTTTTTTTCAGAACACGACTGCAATGCAGCATTTTGATTCTCCAATATATTCTCAGCTTTTCAATCATTTTAGTGATGGAGTGAAACTTTATTTCCTTGTGGAAAAAAAGTACCCTTATCTGAGCCCAGGCCAAAAAATTTTAAAGTCTGAAACATTTTCGATCATTAGGATTTACTTGTTCTTAAGTAAATACATTAATCATGAAGACAGAACCAACTAAAATAATACCGTTGTCAATTTTGCCTGAAGATTGAGCATTTAGCTTGCGGATAAAATATTAGTTTGGACTTTTTGAACAGAAATACAAGGTACCAAAAAATTATACCAATGATGACGTAATACTATCTTATATAATTAAAAAAAATAGGGATAAATTAGTAAAAGTGAAATTATTTAATGAATGTATAGAACGTTTTGATTCTTGTCATGTGCTCCAAAAATGTTAAAAAGAAAAAAAAGATCAAATTTCCAACTTGATAAGTATGAGAGTATTTTTTTCTATGCTTTGACTAACATTAAATTAATTTTAATATTACTGAGAATGAGTGAAGAAATATTATATTTACTGATTTTAAACTTAAAAACTTATTTAATGAATTCTGAAATTTAAAACTATTAATTAGGAGAATAATACATATTTAAGCTCTTAACACTAAACGAATTATAAATTTACAAAAAAATGTGAAAAACTTGTAGAAAACTGAACTGGACAAGTTTTCTAAACTAAGCAAGCAAGAATTAGGACTCCTATACAAAAAATAGTCCACCTGTTTTATTATTATTAGAAATAAATCTGAAATAATCAAAGCTTTTTATAAAATTTTGATTAATCATTTTTTTTATTTACGTGTCATTTCATGCATGTTTTATGAATTTTTATTTTAGTAAAATTTACATCAATGCATTTAAATAGCATTTCATTTGGAATGGAACAAATAAATTGAATTGAAATAGAAAATTTATCAGTATAACAATTACATTTTGAAATATTTCCAGCGAAAAAGCTAATCCGGAAAACTTTGCCTTCATGTACATATTCTTCTTACAATAATGCCATATTTTTTTATTAAACACTTTGAAACATTTATCTATATAGAAACTATAATATATTGATTTTAAAAGAGTCTAGTGGTCTTTTTTGGAAGAAAAACGGAATGCCACCTAAAAGTTTAGACAGAACCAAGGCATTTACGGAATTCTGTCACATGTTTTGCTTCAATCATTTCCACAAATGTTTTCGAAATCCTTGAGATTTTTCTTGGACAAGGAATGTTATATAATTTCCTTTGGCACATACACAAAAACATCTGGGAAGATTGAACGATAACATAAAAGATTTTGATTTTTGATAGACGGTATTTTCGGTGAAGTTTGCGGCCAGATTCCGGTTGAAACTGGTTTGAAAACCTACAAAAGATATTACTTTAGTTTATACACTTTAATGGTGCATCTGCTCAAAATAATATGATAAATTCGCTATGTGTGCTTAAAAATCACTTTAGAGTTATAAATTTAATATTAGATACAAATTTATTTTACTAATTCGATTCTGATTGTAGAATAATTTATTTATAAGAAATTATTATATGATATGCTTACGTATATTTAAAATTACGATGTATGAAAAATAAAATAATAAATTAATGTACGAAAATAATTGATAGAATCAAAACATTTTGGAACAGTTAATAAGGTGTAATATACTTTATAACAATATATTATTTGAAATGCATCAATAATAGATATTTTATAAAACTAAAAGACCAAGAATAAAAATCTTTTAATATATTGAGATCTTCCTGAGAATTGAAAAAATCCTTTAGTTCTTTTTTAAGACCAAGATTTGCCTGTTTTCAAGGAAATTAGAAGTGAATAAAAATCATTCTATTATTTTTAATAAAAAAAAAATTAGAGTTATTTTTTTTATTTCTGCAGAAAAATTAAAAGTATCTTTTTAACTTTTATACTTTTAAATGCAAGTTAAAAAATCCTATTTTATAATTTTTCTTCTTTTCGTATATTTCTTTGGAATTCTATGTAACATTTGGGAGCTCTAAAAAAAGACGAGAGTCTTTAAGGAGTTATTGAAGCAACAACGTATGAAAGTTAAAAGTCTGGAATCAGTCATTCCATATTGCATTTCTTCGAGGCTTTTATTGTTGCAGATAAAAGTAATTTTGAGTACTCACCATAAGATTGTCACCATTAATTAATAAATTTGTTGCACGAACCAAATAAGTACTCATTTACTTTTAATTCTTCTATCACTAAAGATCATTAATGATATTCTCTGACTACATGTAAAGCAAATCGTTCCTATAAATCTGCAATCCAAAAAAAGTTTTGCAATCTGTCGTAATAATCTTGGATCATCCTTTAAATTATGTCTTCGGAGTATGGATATTAAATGGTTGCTTTTTATCAAATTTCGTAGTGTTATTCTATATGAGTTTGCATTTTTTATTTTCTCATATATGAAATTTGCAAATAGAAAGTATTGTAATTATTAAAAAATTCGAACTCGAGATTTTGACGAATCTTCGTTTCAGATCTCCTGAATCTGAAAAACTCATTTTTGGAATTATGTTTTTCTTTAAATACGATAACAGAAAAACATTTTGAGCTAGACTGACGTAATCATGTATGCGATATTTGCATTCAATTTCTAGTTTTCTGACAAATTTTGAACAAAATCCCTTCGCAGGAAGTGTATCTTTCTGAGAGCAAGTGAACGCGGTAGCTACAAAACTTAAAAGGATAAATGAATAAAATTCGATGCACAGTTTTAACATCTAAATTATAGATTTGTATTGAATGTTAAAGTAAATTCGTCTATGGGTCAACCGTAATTCAGTCTACACATTTGCGTGCATGTAAAGGCTGTAGCACAAATGCTGTTCAGTGCCAAAGAGAGAAAAAGTTTAGTTTTAGAGAAAAAGTTTCTAAAATATTATATATACATATTTGCTTTTCTTCATTATACAGAGTGAGTTCAAATAATGGGCCCGATTTTTTAAAAAAATCATAATTTTGAAACTACTGCACATATTACTATAAGTGATAGATGAATTTAAAGAGAAATATACCAAGTTTTTTTCAGTTACAAATGTTTGATGTATGACCCTCTTGTTACACGGCATACGTCCAATCTGTAATCCAGTTCAATCCAAGCATTTTGTAGCATTTGGTTTGTCTGTTATCTTTGACATAACTCCACAAAAAGAAATCATTGAGAAAGACATTATTTATGTACCACCAATGCCGAGAACAATATCAGAACTTAAAGAACGCATTTGTGCAACATTCAGAACCATTGACAGAGTGATGTTACAAAATGTTTGGAACAAACTGTATTACAGATTGGACATATGCCGTGTAACAAGAGGATCATACATCAAACATTTGTCACTGAAAATAACTTGGTGTATTTCTCTTTAAATTCATGTATTACTTATTATATGAAGTAGTTTCGAAAATATAATTTTTTAAAATCGGGTCCATCATTTGTACTCACCCTGTATTATGAAGCATAGAATATATTTTGTGCGGAACTTTAAAAATAAAAAATTAAGCATTTATGGTATTCACAACCTTGCTAAAGGTCCACATGAATGCGAGAAAGTGTCAGGGAAACCACTCTCGATGGTTTTTATATTTGACGTTCAATCTCAACTGACTGAACTAGTTAAACTGATGTAGAAAGAAAAGTTGTTGATGTTAAAAGAAAGAAAATGCTTTACTTTCCGCATAAAACTTTATAAATGACATAAATTCTTACTCTCTGTCAACAATATTTTAATAATAATATTTCAGCATTCGATAAGAAACAGTTTTCTTGAGACAGAAAACTGGAAAAAACAGCTATTTTTTTCAAAATGCATATTTGTTACTGCATTTCTTCACTTCGATTCTTTGATTCTATCTATATTTTTAAATTCCAAAGGGAAAACGTGAGTCTCCAGATCTGCGAACAAAAAGTTTTGCAATATCCGTTTTCTGTGAAAGCTCGCTTTTATAATATTCTCAGCAGAAGAAGGAAAGAAACTCCTCGAAGGAACGGAGTTCTCATTGGGAAAAGTTCTTTGTCAAAACTATTCTGAATTTCAAAATTTGAATGTTGTATGTTTATATTCCACGTGAATGGTTTCAAAAAATCGACAAAATAATACAGAAAAAGGATATGGTTTTTTAAAACCGATGTTTCTTTGGGTAAATTGAGAGATATATCAAATATAAATACTTTTTTTTATATATTGAGAACATTGTGAAACCAAATGGATGTATAAAAATCAATTTCTTTTCTATAAAGATACAAATATGTTAGATATTATCGAATTCTCCATTATAGGAAGCCATTCTTAACCAAAAATTAGCCATCTTATTGCTAATTTTTATCAGTTATTCGTGAAATTTCTATAGAAACCTGAAGAGTAAATCGTAAAGTTATTTAAAAACGAGAATTTTTTTTTGGATATTGAATTTTATTTTCATCTCTTCAACTTTGCATCTATTCTAATTAGAAAACTTTCTGACTATCTTGCATTGATTGAAGAAATTATAATGATTTTATAAAAAGTTGAGGAGAATTGATAACTGAGATGCACTTATCGATGTCACATCATTTTAAAATCAAATTCTAAAGTTTGTAACTGATTTCCTTTTAACTTATTATTTGAAAGACACAATTGTTCGATACGAGCGACATTTTCCTCGAAAAAATTTGGTAAGTGAAACATTTGAACCACAATTAAGAACAACAACATTTTTTAAATGGAAATAGCAAGGATTGTACATATATAAAATCTTATTTTCCTCTAGTCGATGCCATTGTACTTTGTTTCAAAACAAATCCTCTCCAGGGTGCTTCACAAGCAAGTGAGATTGGGAGGGAGAGGGCAGACAGATTTTTAACTTCAAAGTTTCTAAATGCCCCTAACAAGAATAAAATAATGATTTATTTTTCATAAAAAAATAGATAGATTTAGAAGAAGAATTAGAAAAGAACAGGTAGAAGTACTTCTCTCGAGCTGAGAAAAATATAAAATTCCGGCTATCCAATTGGGGTAACAGGCGCAGAACGATATAACGTACATAGAATCTTGGCATTGATAAGTCTCTATAGTGTTGACATTTTAAATATTGTTAAGTCGTCACAAGAGCCAAAAGAAAATCATCAGTCAACTTTTTCACATTAAGGTCTACCGGAGAACATTTCCCTTAGAAAAATTTACTTTCATCCTATCATTCACCTGCAGGTTGCCAGCTCATTTAAGACAAAACAGACATATGCACCGCAATTTTAAGATTGGGGAGCATATGCTTGGTTTATCATTAGAGTTAAAATTCTCATAAATTAGCGTCCCTATTAAAGCTAACGAGACATGCATCCGGACGGTTTTCAAAAATTAGAATGATTATTGACTGGAACGACTTTCAAACTTCATTTCTTCTTCATATTTGTATATGACTTTAGCAGGAAATTCGATCCTGACAGATGAACACAATATCAAGACTGAATTCAAGATGTCTTTTTCCTGAAAATGTATTTTAAATCAACAACTTTGTTAATGAGACACCATGTCAACGTAGACCTATTAAGGAAATTTCTTTTTAACCCTTTCTAGGGCCATGAGAAGTATATATCCCACCAAACGTATCAATCTTTGTATGAAGTTACCTAGGTTGGCATAAGTTCCGACAAAGTTTCAATAAGACAAGGAACTGAAACATCTAAATTTTATCTTACACAAAACGATGTGTCTTGATTTGTCACTTTATTTTTGATTGGCCAAATTAATTAATTAATCAAATTAAATTTATATAACCAGCTAAACGAATCACTTTTCTTAAGCCAATCTGAATTTAAAAAAATATTTTAATATGGCATTAATAAAAAAAGGCCTTTTAAAGGATTAAATATACGAATTCTGGATGGATAAATTTTTGGGGGATGAATTTGCTGTTCTGTCACTGATTCAAAACATGAATCCAGTACTGGTTCTCATACATTGCAAGTAACTGAAATTCGATAGCAATTGGAAATAAATCATTTAGTTCTGAAAAAAATTATCCGTGGTAGAAGATCCGAAAAAATTTATAATCGATAAAGGAAACAGAGTTGCAAAGGTTTTGTTCTTCGATTACAAGTTAAATGCTACTCTTAAACGTATTTTAAAAGTTGTTTTCAATGAACAAGCTGCCAACTGTCACAATTTTTGGTCCAAAATATTAATAAGAAATTTTCCGCCTTTATTATGAAAATGACACACATTTCCACTAACATTAACAATGTCATAAATGGGAAAAATAAAAAAGGTGGAGGAGAAATGGGCTGAAATTGTTTTTCCATACTGGAAGAGAAAATAATTCGATTGGAATTAGACAAAAATAGCCACACAAGAAATTCATCTCTGTATACTACTGAAATTCCAGCATAAGAAATACTATTCATTCTTCGAAGTATTTTAGTAAATGCTATTAGGAATGATAAATTTTTCTAAAATAAAATGAAGAAAAGGGACAACAGCTTTTTTTTTCATCTTCAACTGCTAAATTGAAAAAAGGAAAAAGTTTTTTTTCATTTGCCTTTGATGAAAAGCAAATATTTTATTTTAGGCATTAAGTGATTTTATTTCTATAAAACAAGTTATTACTTTTTATCAAACAAATCTTGTTTGTCTACTTAGATTGTTGAATTGATGTTTTGAATTTCCAAATAATTTCTTTTCAATTTTCCGAAAGAATTTCATTTTCGAATTCTGTAAATCTTTGCTCTCTTTAGATTGTGTTTGCTTTTCAATAATTTAAATTCTTTATATTTGCAATATAAATAAATATTTTTTTTAAACTTTTCAAATATTTAGATAGGAAATGAAGTCAATCTGTAAAATTTTTTTTAACGAACCTAATAAAACAGTTTTTTTTTTCTTCATGAAATGGTAGAAATCAAAGTGTATACAGTATTGGAGGAATTTTCTAATATGTATTTAGAAATTCAAACACTTTTTGACTTAATAAAGCATATTTATTACATTGTGATGTGAATAAATATCATCAGACAACTTTATGAGATATTAATACATTAAAAAGCTAAAATTTCAACAAAGTAAATGTTGTAGATTTTAAATTTGATGTTTTATTTTATGTTGCACAAATTGAGAAAAAAAGAATGAAGGATTTTTGATTTCTGATCAGAAATTCATTAAAATATTTACTATCAAAAGCTATCTCATTAGTATACTATGCCAACTAGAAATTTAAGGATATTTATGCAGTGAACTAAATTTGTTTAAAAATATTAAGAACATCTGTCGTTTGCAAACAGGAAATCACCAACGAAATATAAAATAGAATTTTAGATATTTTTCTCTTAATCAGGTTTTACTAGTTATCAGTTAGTAAGTTTTAATAGTTATCAGGTTTTCTGTTTTGCAAAACAGAAAAATTAAAAGAATTTCTGACCATAGACATACATTAAGATATTTTGATCTATTCATTCTATATAAAATACTATCCTTCTTTAGTGATCAACTAGATTGCTAGGGATACTGTTTATGTTTAATTTAATTTGTTTAGATATAAATTCATGTTCATAATTCAGTAAAAATCCCAGATATTAAAGCTGTGTTATTTTAACTATCTTACGTAAGTTCTGTTTATTATAAGCATCAAATTTTTTTAATAGGCACCAATCCCTTGTCGTTATATTGTATCATTATGAAAAATGTTAGCGATCGTCTACTTTCATGGTATTGTAAATTCAATTTTTTAAAATTATACGGTTGTTAAACAGAATCCTTATTCTTTAGCTTTCACCAAGTCATAAGTTTAAAAATTTTATGAAACAATGAAAAACTGTCTGATATTCAGGGTAACCATGTTACCCATTATTAGAAAAAAACTATATTTAAAAAAATTATAGACATTTTGGAAGAGATTGCTATTTAAGTAAATTGGTACTATTAGAAATAAAGTTTTTAAAATTTTGAAATGGAGTAAAATTTTATTTATGCAATGATATTTTCAGAAATTATCATGGAAAAACATCAAAGTTCATACTAATTTTTAATTAGTTAAAATTTTTCTTGAAATTTAAAAAAAAAGGCCTTAAATCCACATTGCCATTCTCCAATGTAATTATGTCCCAAATTCAGCAGCTGTAAGACAAATGATCTGGCTTTTCACGTGCCATCACACACATTCATCTTTATTATTAACAAGACTTTTTTAGTAGTTGAAGTAATATATATTTCTGTGTGCCTTCATACAGAAATATATATTATGTACTCTTCTATTTCATTTGATCTTCGTCTAATTTGAACAACAAAATTTCATTTGAACATGTATTTCTTCACAGTCAGATAACTAAGCCAGTTTCTATTTGCATTGGTTCAAAATTCAGTTCAATATAAAATTCATGAATAAAAAGTGAAGAAAATTTTGAGCTTTTTTAAGATTCGAATGCAAGACCACAGAACAAAAAATTTGCCTCCTTAACAAGTTACATAGGATTATTAAACTGATGTTGACAAGATAGAGGTCGAACGTTAAGTTTTGCAGTTGCAGCCATAACAGGATTCTGCAGCAACAAATATATTTTCTCGAATTGGAATTTTGCGTCAGGATTCGTAAATCAAAGGATGGATCTGGAGTGGCAGAAAGGGGATATACTCCAATAGCACCACAATATTAAAAAATAATTTGAGCACTATTGAAACCTGAAGAATACAATAATGAAATTTAATGCGGGAAATTAGCCAAAAGAATCTAAATTGCCGAAATTAAGGCAAAATTTGCACAATTACTAAATTGGTTTTATTAAAAAGACAATTTAAGATAGTTTTAAGATGATATAAAATTAATTTTTGAGCAGGAATATTTTAGCAGGAAAGTGCCGAAAATTCGGTTAATTTTTAATTACTCTGAGATATAGATTTCCTGACTTCCTAGGTTTCGTATTAATCTGATATGGCACAGTGTGACTTTTTTTTGTTTAACTGTTGTAATTTCTTCTACTTGATCAATACTTTGAGTCTATTAATTCGATAAAATATCGCCACTAAGTATGAAGGGGTTACACAAAAATGCATGTTTTTTTGATTGGAATAAAAATGTTGATAGAAGATTATTTTCAAGCAGATGCAATAAAATTTTTCCAATAGTTCGATATCATCTGTTTTATGCCACCGTTACGGATATTTTTTGAATTACAGTTGTAAAACTCTCCGTTTGTTCAAGATGACAGCGTCAAAGCCACAGGGATGTACACATGGTGTGCATCCCTATTACACCTTGATTGGGATCCAAATCATGCGACGTCTACTCTATTGGAAACAAGTGAGGTCTTTTACGTGGAATGCCGAAATCAATGTTCCGCAAATTGGCGAATTTGTATGATCTAATCCCAATGAAGGCTTAAATAGAATTTGAAATATCTTCAGAACTTTATGGTCTCTTTTTTTTTAACCGAATCCAAAAGATTATGAAGGTCAGAGGGATGAATGCGATTTCTCTAGAGGCGACTAATTTTTTGTTTATTAAATTATGTAGTATTAGTTATTATAATATTTCAGATATGATATATTCGAAAGAAATAGTTATTGAATGTATTGTCATTTGACTTATTCAATTATTCCAATTATACATTAATCTGGAAATGAAATAGCTTACATTTTTTAAAAATTAATATTCTTGTAAGTCTTTTTAATATTGTTTGAGCATAATTAATTCAAACCGATCAAATTTTCTAGAATTTAATAATAACTGAAGGATAGGTTATTTTCGAATTAAATTAACTAATTAACATTCATTATATAAGAAAATGATATTGATATATATAAAAAATTAATATATATTATGGTATGTTGAGCTAATTTTTTTGGAACCTATTTAACATTTTGCGCAAGCAAGGGACTAATATAAACGTTCACAACTGAAGCACGTGCGATTAAATATTGCTTTTGATATGTGATTGTGTTGCCACAAGTATTGAAGTGATTATAAATATCTTAGATTTTGATGATAAATAAGACATATGGTTTTCATATTATATTAATTTCCTTTCATTGCCAACTTTAGGAAAGTTTTGTTTCCGTGCAATCTGCTGTTTCTGTTTTATCCATTTTATAATAAAACGATTTTTGTACGAGCGAAATCAATTTAATAATTAATATAAAGCAAATATTTGGCCAATAGAAAACGAATTTTAATTCCATAACTTCTAAATTCAGGTTGTAAATATTTCTTGAGTTTTAATTTGAAGTTGGATAAATGAAAGGAAACTAAAATTAATTGAAATCGCAATCTCATCCCAAATATTTTCGGTTAGAAAGCCAATCTTCGACAATTATTTTTTTTTCTTGGCTATATCCTCCTTGGAATAACTTCGGAATATTTACCAAACACTTCGAAGTAAGTGTTTATCTTGATAGAATCCGGAATATATTTGTTTTAAGACCGTTTGCTCTGTTCATGGAGAAAATGGAATGTCAACTTCAATTTTTGAGCCAGACCAAAGCTCTTACGAAATTCCTCTCACTTGCTTTGCTCCAATCCTTTCTACAAATGTTTTCGAAATCCTGTACGTTCTTTTTCTTAGCCTAGGAATGTTATATAATTCCGTTTGACACAGAAAGCCTTTTGGGGGACTCAAAGCTAGCAGAAGAGGTTTTGAGAATATGATCGACAGCACTTTTATTTACGACGCTGGTGGAGCTTCATTTGAAACCGATTATAAAAATTCATACGCGATATTATTTTTAATTTAAAATTAATATAGCTTTATGCCTTTAAATAGTGTAGCAAATTTGTGCATTTCAAGAAAACAAACAAGAAATTTAACTTATTTAAATTCAGTAATGTTTAACACAAAAGTTTTTTTGTTTATACAGTGCTTTCATCTGTAAGAAACTTTTGTAAATTGAATAATGTTTATTTTCTGGAAATGGTAAATACTGAATAAAAAAATGCTATTTTAATATATTATTTAAAATGTATAGAATATAGGCAAATCCTTAATTTCTAAGTAGAATACATAAAAAATACCACTTTTTCTATTAAATTTGATTCCAACTTTAATGGGAGCCGATTAGTAATGGTAGTGAAAGATGTTTAATAGATATCGATTTATAATTTTTTTACGGTTTGGGCATTTATTTCCTTCTATGAACAGTCTCTGAATGTCGTATCTCCCTTTGTTTTATGAAGATATTACGTTACGTAGTATTCAGATATTTAAATTATTGGAGTATATTAGAATTAAAAAGTACTCTATAAATTTCTTGTTGCATCCGATTGTTTTCAGCAGCAACTTTTATTTGTATATTTCTCTTTCTAAATGCATTTCATGTACTTAAATGTATAAAAATTGCACTCCTTAATATTTCTAGAATATTTAGAAAAAATTCTTGTAAATTGAAGTTGAAGTAAATAGTTCGTACAAAATAGCACTACGAATAACAAATAATGAAGTAATGTTATTTAATAAAATTAAGAAAGGAGTTAAGACTTCTTATTTTAAATTAATTACCCAGCAAATTTTTTGTTTAAATATTATCTCAGGAGCAACGAATGCGACATGTATGACAATCAGTTTCATTATAGGTATTTAAAGTGTTCGTAAATGAAAAGATAAGCATTTTCCTGGATTAAATGTTGCCAGCAAATTGTGTAATCTTCCATGATACATATATATAATAATTGAACATTCATATATCAAATTTAAGCTAAATATTTGGATAATAAAAGTGGTGTTGCCACTTTTTAAGAAAAAAAATGAGGAATAAAAGGGTTTTAAAAACGCACGCAAGGGTTTTAAAAGTGCACTAAAATGCAGAAAATTTATTTTTTAATACTTTCTTAATACTAACTCGTGTACGTTTCTTAATTTCTCCTAATTTATTATTATGTCATGAAATATCGAAGTCCATTTTATTCAAAATTACTAGTAGATGGTACCACTAATAAGGATACAAAGTTTAATTAAATCAATTTCCTAATTGATAATTAAGCTGTGAAAATATAAAAATAGCATGCACATTTTTAAAACTTTATTTCAGTAAAATACTGTTGACAGAATTACATCTTAATAAACATAAAAAAAACAATGTGGAAAAACAAGTGTGGGAAAATGAATCATATATAGTAAAATGATATATGATTTATTAATTTTTTATGTATTTAAACATAGAAAAGAGAGAATATAAAATAAAATATAATTCGGAATCAAAAGAAGGGAAAAATGCTTGGATTAAATTTTAAGGTATTTTTCTATCATATTCTTTTTCATAAAACCAATATCTATTTGCTATTCATTGGTATGACTGCTAATTGTACTTCTGAAAAAAAGTTAAATATTTAAAATCATTTTACTTAAAAATCTTTATTTGCCAAATTCTTTTAGCTGATTAACTAACTTAAAAAAAGAAAAGAAAATAGTATTTTAGCTAAAATGTAAACTTCTTTTTCAAATCAATCAATAGATGCTAAAGAATGTAAGAAGTTATATTAGTATTTACTAAAAAAACAGTTTAACGTACACAAACTACATAGCTGTGAGAATAAGTATCATTATGCTCACTGTTATGCTCAGCAAATAGCAACGGTAAAAAATACTGATTAAATAAAGAATTCAAATTGAACCTAACTATTACTAAGTTAAAAATCAAATAGAGTTTTATAACTATTACTAAATCAAAATTATTTAAATATTAGTATCGGAATATAATATATTTTCTACCGTTAAAACACAATTCAATGATGCAAATACTCATCGAGTTCTAAAAAAATAGTTATTAGTCAGACGTTCATTTTTTAAAACGAGTTAAATGTTTGTACAACTCATTTAAGGAGTTATGGTAATTTTTGGAATTAAAATGGCTAGCCTTTTCCAATACTGTTTCCACAAGAAATAAAGTTACAAATATTTCAATCAGCTTCGAAATGAAACTGCTTAAAATAAAGTTTCAAAATAAGATGTTTCTTCCGGGATTTTTATAGATATTTTAATAAGAATGCATTATATTAAAAAATATTATTTGTCTAAGAATTTTTTTATACATATATCTTAGGTAAAAGTATATATTGGCTTTCATATATATAAATTGTCTAGGAAAAATTAAATTTAAAATACCTTTATAGAAAGATTTTTACAAACTACTGATACAAATTTTTAGAAGAGTTAAATAACATGTAAAGGAATTGAAAATGCAAAAGAATCCAGATTGGGAAAGGCACGGAAAAGTAACAGCATTAAACAAGAATTGAAAGGATATATAATCGTAGCTAATAGAAAAACATTTTTCAAAATAAATTTTGTATGAGATTATTATATACATTTATATAAGAGTATATCCTTCAAGAATGTTATATATTTAGTATTTTCGATACTTTAAAAAAAAGTAGGGCATTAAGTGTTCAAATACACGACACGTAATAAATTTGAAGGTAAAAGAGCATTCAACGAATTAGTTACTCTCTTCATGATTTAAAACAAAAATTTTTAGTCTTTAGATCGTTGTTTAAAAATTGTTTGCCCAATCTAAAACCGATACATTCTAAACAGAAAAGCAGCAAATAAGGAAAAGAAAAAAGCGTGGAAACGTATTCAGAGCTTATACAACTTCAACATGGGATTTTCATTGAGATTAGCTGAGATAACACTTGTTTTACGTGCGTATAGACAGAATAGCGTGGGAAAAGAAAATATGTGCAACTCAGAAGTTAAAGTGATATTTGAATTTACATAATAAGAACATTATCATTTTAAGAATGTGGATAAATTTAAATCACGGTATGCATATAGTGTTTAAAAATATAATTGAAATAAATTTAATGTGCCTATAAGAAACGATATCTATTGAAACTAAGTTTGTGTTTATAAAATAAACAATTTTTTTCTGCTTATGCACAATATCAATTTATTATAAGAAAATAAGTTTACTCTTTTCTTGAACAAGACACTTTAACAGACTTGATTACTGTCTTAGAATATATGACATTTAAAAACATTATTTGTTATATAATGTCTTTACTAATTCCTATCAATAATAATTTCCTTTCAAAGCAATATTGAAAATCACACTCGTATTTTTTTCTTTTTTTCTTTAAAGAAAAATTGCGATTTGATTATCTATAAAGAATTTTTTATATTAAAGATTTATTTATTATTAATTTTAAGTAAACTAATCCTTTCTTTTCCTTTGGAGTGATATGAACGATATTCATCATGGTATCAAAGCAGTACGGAATCTTAAGAGATTCGGTCCCGACTCAACCCCCCTCGGATTATCGGTCCCGACTCAACCCCCCTCTTCAGGAGGCATGTCCCGTCATCGATGTAGCGATAACTTTACTATAAACCATTACTCATAAGAGAAACGAGATATAGCTTATTTATATAGGCCTACCATATTAAGTGCTGTTGAATAACTATTATAGCGACAGCTTGAAGCGGGAAATAAAATTGAGTCCTAATGGCCATCATTGGCCACAGTAACCCCCCCTTCCCCCCATAAGAGTAAGTTCCGTCATTGAAGTGGAGATAATTCATACAACATAACATTAGTATATCAACTAGAAAGTGAGAAACAACAGGAAGTTTCGTTAAAATTCACTTCAATATAAAAATTTGAGAAAAACATTTAGCAATCTTTTCTTACTTAAATTATATTTTGCTGCTTTTCTTGCTCTTAACGAAAATTCTCTGTCACTTTCAACAATACAGTATTAAGAGTTTTCTGCATCCAGTAAAAACTTTAATAAAAAATATTTTCAGAAAGAAGAATGTAAAAATTCAAGGATCTTTCAAAATGCATATTTGTTGAGACAGGTTATTATGCTTTTTCAATCCATCTTTTTGATTTTTTTTTCTCATTAAAAAAAATCTTTCCTCAAAAAAGGAAACGAGATGCAATGCAGTTTCGCGAAAGAAAGTTTTGCATTATCCTGATTTTCCTCGAAGTTAGGTTTCGCAAAATTTCCAGCAGAATAATATAAAATCCTTTTCTGAATAAATCGAGTAACAATATGGGAGAATTCTTTAACACAACTATTCTGAACTTCCCCAATACGCGAGCTGCAGTTTTTATTTTCAAAGCGAATAGTTAAAATGGAAATAGACAAACAAAATTATAACTATTTCCATGATCAAGTTGAGAATGTTTTCAAACAGAATAATTTCTTTTCATGTTGGAAACGGCCCATATAAAAGGTCTTCGAAAGGGTTATGGTTGCTCCTCCTCCCTTCCCTCCTGGAGACGCTGCCTTATTCAGGGCTATATGATTTACACTTATTAAGTATGGGACCCAAGTATTTTATGAAGAATTTCAATCAGAAGAAATTTGTGGTATTTGTAATTCTCAAAATACATCACTAGTTGAATTTTTAGGACTTTGCTGCTATGATTATCAAACGCGTTTCTAAGTTTTCTATTGGGTTGTTCAGAAAGTAATTTCGTTTTTTCCCGACAGAGGATTTAATTGTATTTTTTTGCACCCAACTTCACATTTAAGCCGTATAATTTTTATATGCTTTGAGAGCTCATATAGCAAGGCTTGTGAGTGAAAAATTCCAATTAATTCTACGCAGTAGTTTTTGGTTGGTGCCCTTTTAAATATGGAGAGCGATAAGCAGCATTTTCGACATATCTTAATGTTTTACTACAGAAAGGGTAAAAATGCTGTTCAAGCCAGAAAGAAATGGACCGATGTGTATGGAGAAGGTGTGTTGACAGTACGCCAGTGCTAGAACTGGTTCGCTAAATTTTTTAGACGGTAAAACCTTCACCTCAAATCAGGAGGTCAAAAACCACCTCGATCCGTTTTTTGGCAGCAAAGACCAAACATTTTATGAGCGTGGAATGATGCTACTACCAGAAAGATGGCAAAAGGTGTTGGACCAGAACGGCCAATATATAATTTAATAAAGTATTTGTTTATTATACGAAAACTGTCTTTCATTTTCACAAAAAACCCACCAAAAAAACGAAATTACTTTCCGAACAACCCAATACTTCTAGGAGAATGAAAAATGATACCTGTTTCTATAAAGCTTTCACACCATCACCTTACTGCCTTCAGGAAGATTGCATCCTTACTAACATAGGAACCGAAGTTCAGCATAAATGAGGATTTCGTTTCGTGAAACCAAAGCACACATTTTGCGTTTTCCTGCACCGGCAACATTTGAAGAACAAATGGAAGGAAATAATGTTTTTATTAAATACAGATTATTACAGATTATTTTATTAAATACTCTTTGACAAATGGAAAATACTATCTAATACTATCTTGTAATACTATCTAATACTATCTTGTAAAGAAGAATTGTTGAAAGGGAATTATTCAACTATACCAAAATTATATTAATACATTTGATGGTTATTTCATAATAAATTTTGAAGTCAGGGCAAGACTTTGTGTTCCATCTGTACATTATCGAAAGAATTTAAATTCTAGTTCAGTAAAATTTGAACAACAATAAATTTAGACTATTCTGCTTTTCATTTTGTAGCAAATCTAGGAATATTTTTGGAAACACCATATTATTTTGAAACCCAGTCAGATAATGAGAATTTTTATGCAAGTGTTTTGGTCTGTAGAGGGGCGCGCTCGTATGCACACACACGCCTAAATATACACGCACAAGCACGCACAACCAACCAACCAAACCCACCTACCTACCCACACACACACCATTAAAGCATTAAAATTAAAGGAGGAACTACATGGAAAAAATAGTATGCCTTAAAAGTTAATTCTTTTAATAATAATAATGAAGTATGATATTCGTTAAAAGTCACTGAAGAAAAACAACAAAATTTCTACAAATTTTAATTAATTAAAAATTATTTAATACTTTCTTAGTGAATATTTACTATCCAAAAAATAAATACATGCAACATTTGAGAGCCCCTGGTCAAATAGTATATATTGTAAATATTTACATTTTATATATTATGGTTCATGTTGTTCTACTCTGAAAGAACTTTGTATCACACAATTTACTGAAAGTATGATAGCCTGCAAACGTAATCATGTTAATCCTGCAGAAGTTATATCTTCAAAATTTTCTCGTGGATTCTCTTTCCCATCCCTGAGTATGATGTGGACACTGGACAAGGCAGTTAATGTTTTGCATACTATTGGCGAGAAATAGCTACGAAATATAAAACCCTGGATAACCTTGGCGATAAAACCCTGGAATTTTGATTAATACACAAGTATCCGAAAATCGAATATATATTTCATACGCCATTTGTCTCATTGATTAAAGCTGAAATTTGGCATAGAACTAGATTGTAATTTGAAAATCACTACCAAATATCATTCATTTGTCATTATGTTTTTGAGTTATTGCGCTAACATGAAGCCATACTTAGCGAAATAAGTTTTTCTATCTTGCCCTTTACGTTATGTAGTTATTGTATTCATCCCGAAAAATACAAAACGAGTAACTGTTTTTATAGTTACTCGAAAAGCTGGATAGACCCCCTTCCTCAATAAGGATTTCGTTCGAAATTTAATGGAAATTTACAAATTTGGAGTTAATTCTTTATACCAAATTTCACCCGTCTAGATCAGAGCGTATTAGTAAGCAAACATAATTTCAAAAATATGTTTTTCTGAAGCAAGCAAAAGTGAGACGAGGAGATTCATAAAAATTCCGAGTTCGAATTATTTGAAGATTATAATATTTTCCCTATTTTGTGTAAAAAAGAAACAAACATACTCACACTTCAATATGGAAGCAACAGAAAGTAAATCAAGCATTTTCGTTTTATATTAATAAAAAAAATCACATAAAAACAATAGTAGACAATTCTTTTTCACTTCCAACAGAAGCATTAGCTTTCTATTTTATTAATCTCAAGGCTAAGTATGGCTAAGGGATCCGAAAGTGTCCATCCATTCACTGAAGCATACCACCCAATTATGCCACCTTGTATAGCTGCCATAAAATTCCGTGGCACCCTTATTCCTATTCCCAATCAATTGTTTGCAAAAAAGGCACCAAACTAGTCTCACGATCACCGTCAAGATCGTAAAATTTGAGAAAAGTACTTTTCTTTTCTGGTTTGAGGATCTTTCCGATGTTTATATTTAGCTGCCCAAGCCTAGAAATATCCTGAGCTTGGAGGAATTCGGGAATTTAATTTGACGGTCTGTGAAGAAGAGGTTTTGGTTCAATGTACATGAGAGAATTTATTTCTCACTAGCGGGTTTTAGGGTCAGGGATTGAAAATGAGGTCTTTTACTAGTTTTTACGATTGCTTAGATGTGATTTAAGTTATCAGAGAAATTGAGATATTTTAGCCGATGAGTAATTATAATGCGATTGTTGGAATATGAATGCGCAGTGAAATGGTAAAGTAAACCAAATTATTAAAATGTTAGTGTGACGTTTTTGGAATCATAAATAATTTAGTTGGAGAATTTAAAATAAAGAAAGTAAATGTTTAATAATAAATTAAAATTAAAAAAAAATCTGAAGCAAGATCGACAGCGTTACTTAGGATAAATTTTTGCATTTTTCTTTACGAAATATGCAAAGTTCAGTTTTGTTTTATTAATGCTTTGTTTAGTAGAAACATTAAGGTTCTTTCTGAACGGAGCTGGTATCCCCCTCTCAAAACTTCTGTAGGAAGGGCGTTTGGTTTACGATAATAAATTGAATGTGCATCTGGTTCTCAGACAAGGGGATCTATAGTGAATCAGTTTTATAATTAAAATAAAATATCGGAAAAATCGCTTTGAATTGTTATGCTTATCGTTCAAAACATACACAAATTTGGCCGCTTCAAATCAAATTGCTTATCTTGTAGAGCACCAAAACACACAAAATCTCTTCGAATTGCAAATTCTCATCGTCCAAAATATATATGTGTCAAATTTGGTAGCTCTAGATCAAAATGTTTTTCTTGCAGAGCACCAAAACACACAAATTCTCATCGTCCAAAATATATATGTGTCACATTTGGTAGCTCTAGATCAAAATGTTTATCTTACAGAGCAACAAAACGCACAAAATCTCTTCGAATTGCAAATTCTCATCGTCCAAAACATATAAGTGTCAAATTTGGTAGCTCTAGGTCAAAATGTTTATCCTGCAGAGCACCAACACACACACACACACACACACACACACACACACACACACACACACA
>JAPMOR010074234.1:8418-53352 GCA_026543865.1 Argiope aurantia | reverse complement strand
CACACACACACACACACACACACACACACACACACACACACACACACCCTTATTATTATTATTATTATTATTATTAGAGAAGATAAATTGAATTTCTTGAAAAGTATTTGCTAATTATTCCTTTCAAACTTTGAAACTAGGATCTTTAAATTTCCGATTTTCTGAACTTTTTGTATATAATAAAAAATGTGGATGCTTTGGAAACTGATATACGTTGTCGAACTTCAAAATTCTGTGAGTTTTACGAATGTAAAAGCAAAAAATGTTGAAACATCTCTTAAAAACAAGTTAGAAACAATAAAATTTTATTTTTTTATTAATTCAAGACTAACTTTCTCTAGAATACTTCACATTGGTTATAATCATCAAGTTCTCATAGAGCTATAATAGAAAGACGAAATATTTTTAAATGAGAAATTTTATTCTAAGCCTAATAGATACTGTATCTTTATTCTGAAAACGTATCAGAATAAATTGTGTATTTCTTCCAAAGTCTTCAATCACAAAATCGTTTGAATATGAGGGTAAAAAAAGAAAAAAAAACATATTCGAAAATAAATAACAGGATTCCTTAAAATGATTTTTATTGAACATTGTACTGCTTCTGTAGATATCAGAAGTTATTTTATTGTGTTTTATATAACAATATTCGTCAACGGTTATAGTTTGTTACTTAAGTGGATGTCTCGACAGTAAAGTAAGAAGAAACTCTTTCAAAATATATTAGCCCCAGAGTAGAATTTTATTTAGACTATTTTCACAATTTAATTTTTTCTATATTTCGTCGCGTGTTGCAATAGTTTCTTTTTTTTTTGCTGTCTTCCCAAATCGGAGAAGTTTTCAGCCGGTGGAAAAAATACTTTTAAAATTGAATACATTTATTTATCTTTCTTTCTTGATTTGAGATTAGCTTAACTTTAGAGATAGATGAAGGAATGATTTTCAAGTCTTATGTTTTCAGTCATAGATTTTTATGTACGAATGTCGATAATTTTAGTAATGGTACGTCATTCTTTCCTTCGCCTTTTTTTCAAGGCCAAATCAACTTATAGGTTTGGTGTAAAAGTTCGATTCAAGAATAAATCCAATCTAATGTGTAAATAGTTTACAAAATGAGATTATCTTTGTTCAAAGCATTATATATTTTCAAAAGTACATAAATATTTTGTGTTATTCATTTCGGAGTACGTGGAAACTAATAATAAAAGAAAGAAAAATAAATTAAACGAACTTAATCATCTTTTAAAATGTATTTTATTTTACAGAACTTTATATTATAAAGGTATAAAAATAAAGAAATAAGATATAAAATGTTCGCAGAAATACGTTTGCTAAAAAAGAGTACAGACGAAGCGTTGAAATTTTTCTATGAAAATCAATGAAACTTTATATTATCTGCAAATATGTATAAATTTGCTTAGTTTATTATGTGGCTGAACTCTATTTCCATAGAAAATTACTGCTTACTAATTAATCCAACATTTTTCCAAAGAAAATTACTGCAATAGGTAGTATGAATGAAATATGAGATGGAAACATTGTTTTGAAAACTGAATTAAAATAATTGATTAATTAACTTTTAATCATCATTAATTTTTTAGTTAAATATGATATTTATTGGATTTATTACTTTTGTAGCTGCTAGTTAAATATTTAGTACAAAGATTTAAGCTAAAAGTTACATAAAGAAAAAGATAAAAACAAGGACTCAAAGAATTATGCCTTATAATTTTGTAAATAATTATTCTTTGTCTATTTTTTTAATTGACTAAATTTAGTGTTTCTTAAAATTTTTTTTTAATAAAGGCATTTTTTTTAAATAAAAAAAATCATGATTATCTCCGTAATAGTTAATATCTGATTGAATTATTTATTCAAGTAACCCAGAACATATATAATTAAAATAACTTGTATTAATTAGTAATTTTTCAAATAGTGAAAGAAAATATCGAGGGAAATTCAATAAACGTAAATACTTGGTTAAGTAAGGATAAAATATTTCTGAAAAGAAGCTCTTTTCATATGAGTGAAAATATCACACATATAATTGCGCCAACAGAAGGGCACCCATTAGCAAATTTGATTGCAGATAAATTGCCCATTTTTCAAACAGATAAACATGGCGTATCTTTATTGAATTCGGGCCTCGAACTTTCATCTTAACACCGCGCTCTTTATTCTTAGTTAGGATTTATATGAATGAAAATTAGTATTTATGTTACATACGAAAAAGTAAGAGAAAGCTATATATTGCATTAATCCAATGATAAGAAGCAATTTTTATGTTGTGTTGATAACACAACAATGAAGATTATTTATTTGCATTAATCTTTTAAAGCGGCTCTTGTTATGTCTTTTCACTCCAGTTCTTGGTCACAAAGAAAGTAGATGAACTGTTAATTTATTGTTATCAGTAAAAATAAAATTAACCCATAACTTTAACTCTTTTCTTGCTGTGTTAAAGCTTTTAAAGGAAACCTTATCACATTCTACCGTTAATCAATTGTTTATCTATAGGATTATTTCTATATTCCATAATCACTATATATCATGTAACATTTTTGATACGTAAAACTAGTTAAAAATTAAAATAGCAGTTTGTAAAAACGAATTATTTTCTTACAATAATGCAAATAAATAATAAACAATACAATACAATAAACATTTTTAATAATAAATAAATATTTTTAAATATTTTAATAAATATTTAATATTTAATAAAAAATAAAATAATAAATATTGATTTATAAAATAATAATAATAATAATAATAATAATAATAATAATAATAATAATAATAAATATTTAAGAATATTTTTAATAATATTAATAAATATAATAAATATTTTTAATAAATATTAATAAAATAATAAATATTTAAATAATAAATATTAATAAATATTTTTGATAATTTGCGGAATACGTTGCTGAGACTCTATACCACGAGAAGTTTAAAAATTGCATTTTCTCACTTTCGTATTCTTTAGACATAATAATTTGTCTTTTTTTTAAAAAATTATCAGCATTCGCATACATAACCAAAAAAATTTTGGGTTTTATCTGTATATTAGTTGCTTACATTTCCTTCAAATATAACAATAAAAAAATGAGTAATGTTAAGATGCAATATATATATATAAGACTGTATTGATTTTCTTATTTTTTAACACATTAGTAACACGTTTGCAATACTCATGATTGCTTTTATTGGCTGGAGTTCAGCATAAAAAAACTATGGAAGATATATGGAGAGAAACTGAAATCTTAAGGTTTGGTAAGTGTTTACTTTTAGAAAACTTACTTGCCTCCAAATATTATGCACTCTGTTCAAACAAACTATTTTGAAACTATTTTCTTATATAGCAATAAGACGGGTGTTAAAGTAAATAAGACTGGAGTAGATTCCAAAGTGAAGGAAATTTTGAAATGCTTTGGACTTTCATATATAACTAATAATTTATGAAATAAATGTATAACTTTTGTTTAGTTTAGCAGTCATTAAACAGCATGCTTTGAACGAAAATAAAAGGACGCTGCTGTATATAAATCAAACTCTTACTTCCGATGTGCTTTTGCTACTTTCGTTTCATAAGAAGTTTTATTAAAGGAACTCTATTCAAATTTTCAATGCGATTATTGAACAAAAGAAAAAAAAAGGATATAATGGAGCACATTTTTTAACATTTTCGCTACCATAGTTTACTCCCGTGTTTGCTATTATCTACTTAATTAGATGACTCCTTCCTTCTTTGCTATCTCTTCGAGGTATTAGAGAAAGAGTCATCTAATTAGATAGTAAGTGTGAATCAAAAACGAGTCACACTGTAACCGATGTTTTTAAAGATGTTTCAATTTCCCTGAATCATGTTGACTCAGATTCCGTTTCAATTGAACGAAAGAAACGAAACGAAGAAACGTTAACGAAAAAAAAAATCATGAAATTAAAAAAATCATTAAACCTCAAGTGATGTTTAAATAATTTTAATGCTTCAAGCATTTTCTTAAATATTATATCCATCAAAACTTACTACCTTAAAAAATATGACATGCGTATATTAGTTGTTGTTGTTGTGCTTTCTTATGGCACTTGCCATGGACAAGCTCGCTGTTAAGAAGACAGCGATTTAAGCCAGTGGGGGAGCGTCTCTTGTTTTTTTAGTAGCGCCAACTAGGGTCAAGAGTACGACTTAGCTACTCACGCATCACATTCGCTTGCATATTGCCCTTTTCATATATTAGTATACTTTTAAGATGAAAGAGCCAAATCATTATCACAGAACTATTTAAAATTAATCTACAAGATTATACACATTTTTACAAGATTTAGGATTTGGCCCAAACTATGTAATTTTATTGAAATGAAAATTCCTTATTAGAATCAAATTATTCTTAAAATTTATTATTTTTATTATTTATTTACTTTATTAAGAATCAAATTATTATTTGCGTCCGAAAAAGTTTTCAGTTTGATTTTACCCTTCTAGAAAAAAAGAAACTTTTTAAAAATGTGTTTAATACTCGGATTTCTAAAAAATGCGCTTTTATTCTAAAACCAAGCTTCTATTATTGTTATTGTTAGCTTAACTTCTCATACATTTACAGGAAAGAAAAAAATCCGATTAACTTTCTTCAGGTTAAAAAAATTCTGAAAGTATTTCCTAAGTTTAAATCTTTAAATTAATCTAAATTATAATTTCATTTTCATTAGAGATGATTACTAATACAAAAACAATTTAAAAAACTAGTAAGTATGAAAGTAAACATAATCTACTTCACTGATATTAAAATTCTGACCCATTATTTTGAGACTGATATATTGATTTTACTTATTTGTAAATTTCATTTGCCAAAATAAATGAAGCAATAAAGAAAAAAGAAAACGAAGAAAAGAAAATTGGATGAAAATTGTTTTCCAATATGGTTCCAAGAAAGCATTAGAAAAGAAATTGAGCGAAAAACAGCCCAAAAATGTTATCAGCAAACCGTTTATAATAAGCTCAAAAACTGTTTTGAAGTATTCCCTCACATAAAATTAATGCTGATAAATCCTAATAAAATGAATAAATGCAATTTTAGCAGCGAAATTGGACTTAAATATATTTTTATTTATATTTGATTGCAGTTGAAATTTCAATTTAAAATCATTTTGTCCGTGAAATTTTTTTTTTATCTCTAAAACTCTTGTCGGTGTTTTGCTTCTTGAACAATTTCTACTTATTTCTTTGGCTTTTTGATTTCTTAAAACTCGTTCTATGAGTTTTTATTAATTTGTTTTCAGTTTTAACCGATAAGTTCATTTTAGAATTTTGTTAAATTATATTTAATACATTCCTAAGCCAAACTATTCCAATTTAATTGATTTCTTTAGAAAAAAATTTATAATATTAGAAACGATGATTACTATATAGATGAAATGTTTGAAAGGAATTTATCAGGCTTCATTATTGTATTTTTAATGTTGAATTTCAGTGAATTTCTGTGTTTTGAATAATTATGCTACATACATTATATCGTTCTTTTGAAGAAATGTGGAAATTTAAATAACAAATTGACTTTTTAATTATTTATCATTTATTGGCAATAATTATATTAAAAAGCGCATTTAAATATCAATTTGAGAAGTAAAACAATTTGTTATTGCTAAAATTATTTAAATTCTGATAACTGAGAAGACAATTTCGAGAAATGATGAATGTGACATCAAATATCACTTTAAAATTAGAATTTCAATAGTTAAATATCACACACGCACACGCACTTTAATTCTGTTATCTCTTTTTCGATATGAAAAATATTTTACCATGACTCTAATTGCTATTAAATTCAGATAGAAGTTTGGATCTTAAGATTTCTAATATGCCCACTTTCGCATTATAGAATAAATTAATCCTTTTAAAGCTTATGTTTAGTTTATAGCTTTACGTTTAGTTTATAGCACATATTTGGTTTATAGCTTTGTTTTCTCTAAGTATACTAGAAATATTGTAGTTTATAATTGACATTTTCCAATTTAACTAGTAAGTATGAAAAAACTAGTAAGATGCAAAGTCAATATAATTTTTTTCTTAATCAAATAATAATTAAAAGATATAAAAGAGGATTCCAATTGCTCTTCTTACTCAGCAGCTCATTTTTTAAAACTGTAAAAAATATTTGCCAGTATCTCACCAGTTTATTGAAAGCAAACTATTATTTCTTTTGCTAAATGCTTAATTTAAAAAAATTCTTAAAAATATTAAATTTTGGAATAAGCTTATATTTTATATAAAATAAAAAATAAAACTGATAAACTTAATAAGAATTATTTAAAAAAACTCCCTTCCATTAATAAACAAAAAAGTAAATTTTTTTTGAAATTTGTTTCGGATTTTTTAGCATTTATTTTATAAATATTTGGGAATCTTGAACTCAAATTCTTTTAGTAATGCGGATGACGCCACTTGGGAGTCATCAAAATTTAATTATGCAACCGATTACTAAATTTTAAGTAACTGATGTATTAAAATAGCCTATTATCACGAATAGCATTCAAGTGGATAAAATTTTAAACTTATAGCAAGCGCATTAGGAAGAGAGTAAAATAATAATTGTAAACTTTACTTTTACAAACATGAAACTATTAAAATTTTATTTAAAATATTTTTACAAACTGAAGTTTAATAGTGTTCTGAGCTAACTAAATATTTTAATTTAATTGATTTCCTTTACTTTTGAGATATTTTTGTAATTCACCGTCGTTTGGTGCAACTGGTTTGTATGAAGTCATAGCTTAATCTAATGATCTGATAATTAAGGTCTTAAAAGTATAAAATAGTGCATTGTCATTAAAAATGCACGTCTAGAAAACTTTAATTATCAAACTCATTAGGAAATAGTTGAAAAATTCATTGCAAAATTACTAACATAGAACATAAAACAAGTCAATTTCATCAAAAAAAAAAAAACAAAAAAAACAGTAAAAATATTTAAAATGGATAGATCATGTAAGTGTTTATATTTCCTTATTCTGATTATTGTTGAGAAAAAAATCTTGTACAATTCTCAATTATATATATTTTAAAATATGAGGATATTAACACTCCCATGTAATTCCAAATATTAGCGGTAAAGGGAAATAATTGAAGATAATCAAAACTCAGTCTTAATAGATAGTAATTCAAATAAATTACGATGCACATTTAATTAAAATTAAAAATCATATAAATAACGAAGGAGACAAAGATATTAGCAATTGTCAAAAATAATTAACCATTATTTTAATTATTGCATATCTACGTTTTCTTGTTTTTTGGACTTCTAGACTCCGCATTTGTCTGCGGAGTCTATAAGGGTACACAAAAAGGTGGGGGACAAAAAGGTAGCTCCTCCCATCGATGACGGGATGTACTTCCTTCGGGAAGGGTTGTACCGTAGTCGGTGATGGCCCTTAGGACTCAAATACAGTTCCCGCCAGTGTTGCTGTTGCGGCGGTCCAGTCATTCAGTTTTATTTATCCGTGTGCCTTCGGGCGGGTCGGAGTCTGTGATATGACTTACTGAAGTCATAATAAGGACTCAATGCAGCTTGAAGCTCAATTTAAAATTCAAGATAGAAGTTTTTTTATTTAATATTTTCTGTTGTTTTGAATGATTTTCTTTTGCACTTATTTGCCTTAGTTCACTTATTTAAATTGCGGAAAGAAAAAAAAAAACCCTCCAATGCACTTTCGAAGAAAACGAATAAGTTTTATTCTAAAGAAATTTTTGTGTCTCTAATGCCATGCTGAATTTGAGGGAATTTAAATAACAGTCATTTTTTTCAAAGGAATGATAAGAATTAAAACTAAAATTCCACCATGCTAATTCCGATATATAATGTCTGTGCATTTTTTTGTGTTCGTTTTTGAGGCTAACGTCCGAACGTTTATTTCTAATTCAAAATGCCTTTCTCAACGATTTTTAATTAATCGTTTACCGGAGGTGTAAAAAGCTTTATTTCGTTGATTTGCGAGAAGAAATTTTGTTTCAGTTGACATTTGCAAGGGGCTAAATAAGGAAATGAAGAATTTTTAAAATTGTTTTCTTATAATTTAAATTATAACTGCCCCTTGTAACCATTTTAATAGAATTATAATTAATCTCTTATTTTTAACTACATTTTTCGATTTTTATTCTCTATAGTTTATCAAGCAATACGATTTTCAAGGAAAAAAAAAAGACTAAGAATATGTGCTAAACTTTTTGCTTTGTTCTCATAATTTTATTTTATTATTATTGATGGCTTGATTTCGCTAACAAATATCATGTTACCAGTAGCGGTTCTTCTAATTAGGTTATAAAAGGTTATTTTTTCAAACGGTTTCTTTTTTTTTTGTTAAATTTATTTTAAACTACATATTTTTTGCCATGTTCTGAAGTGCATACCAACCAGATATGAAATTTAGTCAATCACTAGGAATTTCTTTACAATTTTATGAAGGAGCTACATTGAATTTTAATAAAAGCCCATTACATTTCAAAATTCCTTCTTTTATAATTCTGTTTATTCACTTTTCCAAAAGCTTAAATTATTCGCTTAGATGACAAATATTTATTCTCCTTTGACTTCAAAGGGAATAAATAAATTGAATGGATGCTGAAATTAATTGACATCGCAATTTTATCGCCAAATATTTTCACTCAGACTGCTAATTTCCTATAATTGTTTTCATTCCGGAACATCTTATTCTACATTTTTTGAAATAACATCGGAATTACTGTGAAGCAATTTGAAAGGTATGTTTATCTGAGCAGAAACTTCAATAGATTTATTTCAAATGACCTTTTGTTCTACTCTTACAGAAAATTGAAGGTCAGCTTCAATTTACGAGCTAAATCGAAGCTCTTATTTCGATCCTTTAGCTTTGTTTCAATTCCTTCAGCAAATGTTTCTGAAATATTAAATTTTTTTTATCTAAGGGATTTTGTTAAATATGGTTTGAGATAGAAATATGTTTAGGAATTTAAAGTTAAAAAAGATCATTTTGATTTCTGATCGCTACTATATTTGGTTACTATAGTCTGTGTTTTCAATTGGAACAGACTTCAAAAACAATTGCAATTCGACATATGATTATTTCGATATAGTATAAAGACGTTTATAACATTTTTTAAACATAAAACTACTTACATTTGTGAATTTCAATGTGATCACACTGGGTACCAATTGTAAGTCTTCGAGGAATCTGGTGACTCAAGTGCGCTTTTAGCTTTTATATTTTTATATTTTATAAGGTATATTTACAATATAATAAACACAGGCATTGTTTTTATTAATTTTCATTATATACAGTAATGATTCTTAAATTATTATAAAAAAAACGAAATGCAAAAAAAGAAACCGCGCGATTTGAGAGGTCATATAGAGTATAAAACATTTATTTATTAATTTTTGATAGCAGATATTTTTTAAATGTATTTTTCAGTAACTTGATTTATTCATAATTATTTTATTACTCTTCATGGAATAAAATCTGTTCTCTTTTTTAAATTTCTAATTTTGCAGAAGAAATTTTTGATAATTTGCTTTAAATTTGTCAAAAAGTTGTTAATAATTGATTCTGTGAATCTTAACTTTCCATCAATTATGTTTACTTTCCTATAATACAAGTTCCCGATATTTGCGCAACAAATCAATGCAGTTTTTTCGATAAACGGAATTTTTCAACTATTGATGTTAGGATTATAAAGTAAATATAAAAATTATTTTTAATTTAAAGTTTAAAATATTTAAACTCATCTTTCAATTCATTCCGGAATTAAATATATTTATAGCTTCTACAGAACTTTAAAAAAATTGCAAAAACTGAAATTGTTCCATGTTTAATTATAAGCATTAAAAAGACAAAGCAATTTCTAATAGTAGCAAATCAGAGCAGACGATATTAGCACAAAGAATTTATAAGACATTATTAAATTTTCAAATTAAAATTTCGATGCCATGAAAGTTCGTGTTTTTTTAAAAACAATCGCATGTTTTGTATTGTTTTTATTTAAAAAAACCCGTAAATCTTTTGTTTTTTCATAAAAAAGATCTGCTTGAATTGTTCATAACATGATTAAAATGTGTTTTCATTAAAAAATTATATTCATATGCAAATGAGTTCAATTAAAAAGTATTTGCCATTTAGAAACAAGCTATTATAAGACCAAATAGAATTTAGCTAAGCAAAGTGAAAATCATATGCTAAAATAGAATAATGCAACGTTTTTTTTAATTGACAACTAATGGACTTTTATAAAACCTCACTTTTTTTTGATCGAATCCATCGCTAATTGCAAAGAAAGAAAGAATCATTTCATGACATTCAGTAGTTTTAATTCATTCAGTTTTTACATTCGTTTTAATGTCAGAAAAATAAACATTTTTATGTTCTTTGATATAGCAGTTTTCACTTCATTCCTTCTCATTAAAATAATAATTTTTTCAGTTTACAGACTGCAAATATTTTTTTTTTGAATTCAGGTAGTGAAATCATACTCTATATTTTATTAGCCGCCTTTGGCGACCAGCCGGTTCGCCAATCTTAATGTTCGTTAACATTTCAATTATTAAATATTTTATGTAACTCCTATTTTAATAGCTTCTACATCAAAATATTTTAAAGCTTCAAATTTTGATAGTCATATAATTCTCTCATAATATTATAAAGGCCTTCAGCCGTAACGTAATATTTATCTCTCTTTTTTTCTGTTAGCTCCCGTAGAATTTATGCTTTAAGTTAAAGTGGAAATGATTCAAGTGCAATTGATATAAGAATATTTTTTTTAACTGAAATTAAACATTTTTTTAAATGTGAGTACTGAAAACAGAGTCGCTGAGTATTTAAACCTTATGGGCACCAAAGAATATCTTTCTTAATTTATATAACATCTCACGAAGTTTTTAACAAAATTTTCTTAGATTCATCATAAACAAATCGATTAATTAACAATGTTTAGTTTTGAATGCATCAAACACTAAGAAAATAAACAGAATCGTTTGAAGTAATCGGTCGAAAACATATTAAGCCTTCAAAACCAAGTCTGTATCCGTTGAAAATATTTGTCAACAATCAGAACACAATGCGCATGCGTGAATTTTCAACGCCAATTATGGTGACACAAATGCGTGAATTTTTATGCCTGTTAGGGTAACGCTATGCAGATTAGAAATTCTTAATTTACTTTATTCTATTTTATTTTAATTCAAAAGTACTTCAGAATGAATCTGAAAGACCGATTAATTAACAATGTTTAATTTTAAAAGCATCAAACATCAAGAAAATAAACAGAATCGTTTGAAATAATCGGCCAAAAAATGTTAACCCTAGCCTCATTGGTGTGGAGAAAAACAAACAAACAAACTGAAGCGTTACTCATTTGGCAGTGGCGAAATTTTGTTTAATTTTTGTTTAATATTACTGCAGCATAGCATATCCGCATTAATGGTAAATAATTCATCCCTTTTAATTTTAAATGGGGGAAATGCATAGAACGGAAAAAGAAATTAATTGACATCGCAATTTCACAGTCAGATATTTTCAGTCTCAAATCTAATTTCTGATTAATAATTCCTGGAATTACAACGGAATCCTTATTAAACACTCCCCAAATCAATGTTTATCTATATAGAATCGTCAATATATTTATTTTAAAAAGACCTTTTGCTCCCTTTCGGGGAGAAAATGGAATGTCAACTTCAATTTTCGAGCCACCCCAAAGCTCTTACGAAATTCTTGTTCTTGTCACTTATTTTGCTTCAATCTTTTCAGCAAATGTTTTCAAAATCCTGCAATCTTATTCTTGGCTGAGGAATTTCAAATAATGCGGTTTGACATTGAAAGTCTTTTGGGGATTCAAAGGCAACGGAGGTTGTTTTGATTTTTTTGATCAATAGTAATTGTTAAATTTTTCTTACAATAATATCCATGTTGCGATTGAAATGGGATTTTAAGAATTCTCAATCCAGAATTCAAAAATGATGTGACTAGCTTGTTCATCTACTCAGTATAATATGAAGAAATTTTTTTTGTAGAAGTTACATGAATGCTAAGAGCACAAAAGTGAACTTATAAATTTGATTACAGTTTCACTGCAACTTCATTTATAAACAAATAGTTTGAATATTAAAATTAATCTATCTAAATACCTGTTATACTTTCAGTTATATAATAAAAAATGTGAAATTCAGATAATTTATGAAATGTCTAGGCAAACTATGAAAAAGTTTTCTACTTTATTCGCTTCTAATTTATTAATAAAATAAAATTGCCCTACTTAACCTGTAGATGAGGTGAACTAATCTGAAAGGCTTATCTCTGATATTTTATTTTACGGGTTTCTTATAGTATATTCAGAAAATTAAAAAAAAATGAATTTTTTTCCAGATTTTCATCAAACACATACATAAAATATTTTAATAATTATGTTCTATAAATAAATTAAATGTTTGAAAAAGAATTATATGCATCTATTCGTCGTCATCGGAGTTTAAAAGGATTAAAATGATGTTAAGATAAATAGTGAGTTCTTGGATTGGTGAATCTTATTTATGCAGAAAACTTCTATCCCATTATTTTTTTTAATTTATTGAAAATGTCTGTTTCTGAAAATTAGAGGAAAAAAATTAATATGCTTTATAAAATTCCCTTTTTGTATGGGTAATAGGAAAATATTTTTGAAACAAATGTAATTGTCTTGTCAAGATGTGCAAAGTTTTTTTTAATGGGCATAAATAGAATGAGAATTTTAATTCTAGGGTATAAAGATTCCTGTATACACTGTTTCTAAAAAGGGATAATTATAATCTATTAATCTATTTTAATTTTGGAGAATATGTTCGGTTTAAATAATATAATGCTTATTATCATGCAGTCTAATTCATATCGAGATTTATTACAAACGATATGTATTAAAAAACGATACTTTAAAAATATTAAAAAATGATTTCTTAATTTAAAAACGATTATTTACTAAAAAATATTTATAAACGTACTTTAAAAACGATATTTTAAAAATAATTAACGATATTTAAAAACGATTTGTTAAAAAAAGGCATAAAACGATGCTTTAAAAAAAGATTTCAGATTTAACTTAACTATTACTAAATTATTAAATATAAGTACATCTATATAACTTATATTAAACTGAAATTATTTAAAGTAACTGTCTCAATGTATATCCTTTTCTTTAAATTATATTATATTCTCCGTTAAACAAATATCTGCTGTGTTCTTTTTTTAAAATATAGCTCCACGATTCGGAGATTGAGATTAGTAGTTAATACTTCGAATCAAATAACATATCGTTTTAAAAATTAATTCTATTAGTTAATAATGTTATATAAGTTTAAATTATAACTAGTATGAAAATGCTTACAATAAAGCTTTCGAATTATATGTTGTTTCCTCTGAGAATATTATGCAATAGTGCATTATGAATAAGTCAATGCATATATTCAAGAGTTTTGCTTGTTTAAAAAATTGCTATGAGAACATAGTTTATTAAATTTTCATATAATTGAAAGAAAGTAATAAGTCTATGAAATTTGATTTCAAGTTAAACAAAAAACTGAACTGATGAATTTTTTTAAATATGAGCAAATATATAATTACCAATATCTTTGCATTAAATAAGTTGATATTAATAATTTATTATTAAATTTTTGAATAATGTAATTGCATATTATAGCATTAATTTTATAATAATAATACAATCTGTATTAATAATAAAGGAAACTGTGGTCTAGTTAGTGCTCTACAGACAGACAATTCGATTCAGACCTACCAAATTTGGCATTGATATAATTTGAGGGAAATTGTTTTAAAAAATTAATTAATTAAAAATTAAACAAAATTTTGGCATTTTTCTACCATAACTGCAGAAAATAATACTACATAAGTGACAAATTTTAAAATTTAACGTACAAAGAAGAAAAGTAATAAGTCAAAATATTAAAAAATTTTTTAAAAAAATTCTTTATTTATGATAGCAATTTAATCGCTTAAGAAAATTTCCCAGAATTTTACCATATTTAAAAAAAATTGTTTAACTTTTAGGTAATAAAATTTTATTATTGCAAAGTAATTCGAATTTTGTTATTGTTTCTTGAAGTATTTAATCGCTTGATTTTCTTCCATTGTTGAAAGCTAAGGAAGAAGAATATTTAATATTTATTTGATTTTCTTAAGAAAAAATGCAATGAAATTATAGTATTTTATATTTTAATTGTTAGAAGATAAATGAGCTAAGTAATTGCATTTAGTTAGAAAGCACTATGTTGTCATCGGACTTGACTCCATTAATATGATAACAGATTTTTTTAACCTTTGACATTTTATAACTACATAGTATACCTCTTTTCTTTTTACACCTTCTTTTAATCTGGAATTTTAAACAATAAAATCTTATGAGGTTTTATTTGTTTTAAATTGGCCTTTGTTCCGAAAAAAATTACCATACCGCAGCTTGGTTGGCGATATTCAATAGTATTAAACCTTAGTTTCCATACTCGTAATGTCTATATTTTGTTTTCTGTTCTAAGAGAGTATTCTATCTTTCCTCGAAAGCATAGGAAATATGGGATTAAGTACAATGTAGTCACGCGTTGAGAGAATGCATTATATTCGCGAGAGTTCACATTGAACACAAAACTTGAAACGTACATTCGATATATTTCAAATTACATCCGATTGCTCACTCAAACTTTTTGTCTAAATTCTCTTTCACTGTTAGTCATGTATTGTTATGAATTTTTGTGCACCTAAAAAAAAATAGTCTCCATATAAAGAAAAGTGAAAAAGATTCTGACATTTTTTAAATGCGTATTTGTTTAGACACATTGATGTATTTTTTTCGGTTCACTTTTTGATTTCTTTATTTTTGAAAAAAGAGAAGGGGGGGGGGGGGGGGGTATCTCAGATTCGGAAAAGAAAGTATTCCGTTATCTTTGATAGTACGGTTTTACAACATTTTCAACTAAAAGGGAAAAAATCTCGTCCCTGAATAAACCTTGTTGCCTTATGGGAAATTTCTTTATCAAAACTATTCTGACTTCCTAGATCTGCACGCCGTAACATTTTTACTCCAAAAGAACAGTTTTAGAAAACAGCGGAAGAAGTGAAGTTATTTTTGACAATCTTACCGTTTTTGACTTGAAACTGTTACGAAACAGGCTGAGTGTTATTTTCTGCATTTTGGGAACCACATGAAGACAAATGAGTAACTTAAAAGTCAATTCTTTATTTAAAAAATAAAAAGACAATGAACGTCGTTTAACTTTTGTATATTGGAAGATACTGAGATATTTAATTGTAAAAGTTTTTTTTATGAATTTTATTTGTCCAGAAAAATATGGACTTAGATTGCAAAATTTATTTAAAATCTATTTCAGGAAGTAATACATATATATTTCAGAAGTTCAGATCTATTTCAGAAAGAAACTTAATGAACGTAAATACGCAAAAACGTATTACGGCTGCAGATCGCCAATACATACCTTCATCTTTTATATAAGCAGAAATAACAAAAAATAATGTATACACAAGGTAAGACAACATTTGAATGCTGCCTATATTTGCAATAACTATATGCATAATTTAGAAATTCACAATAAAAATTTTAGAGAAACTTATATTTATTAAATGGTAGGATCAAAAGCTAAAATGCAATATTAATAGATATTCAGTGCTTTAAACTTTCATATTAGTAAAAAAAAAATCATCAACCAAAAATATATCGAGTATAGAAGATATCACATTTTGACCCCAACAACGAGATTTTTTACTTTTACTAAGATTTCCAATTTATGTGTTTTATTCGGTCAGGAGAGTGCTTCTCTATTCACAGAATCGTACAATCATATAACATCACCTGATATGACCGTTATAAAATCCCAGACAACTTTATTTCAACTCCCAAGTCAAATTTCGCAAAAGGGATATGCAGCTAGCCTCACGTTCTTCGCCAAAGTCGTAAAATTTGAGAAAAGTACTAGGTTTTTAGGTTCTAAATCCCTCGTGATGTTTAAATTGAGCTGCCTGAGCTTCGAACCTTCTTCAACTAGGAATTTAATGAGACGGTTTGTGAAGAGGAGGTCTCGGTTCAGTGTACTTGGGCGAGTTTCTTTTTTTTACAGGCAGGTTTAAGGTCAAATATTGAACGTGAAGTCTTTTAGAAGTTTCTGCGATGGTCAGAATTAAATTCGTGTTCTCTGAGAAAATTGTATTGGAATGTCAATGCGCTGTAAAATACTTATACTTGCTAACGAATGAAAGTAGTGATTTGATATACTATAAAACATTTAAAATAAAAGTGTGTAAGTAAAGTAAATGTTTACAGATTAAAAAAAATACATGCAAGCACTCCCCTCCCCACACACACATAGAAACGCGATCAATAACAAGGTAAAAGTTGTTTTTTGAGATAGTCATATAATTAGAAAATATTTCCTAAAACTCGTACTTTAAAAAGCTAATAATTCACTCAAATAATTAACTGTTAATATCACATATCAAAGATTCATTAATGAATATCATCAAGATGATTTTTTAATCTTATCTAATGTAGCGATGTTAAGCAAATAAAATTAGATTATTCAATATTTGTTAGGTAGATTCCTATAGAAAGACTCCCTATTACAATGGTTCTCAAGACTTCAGGAAAATTTCTTCAGTTCCTCTCCGATCATGGTCTTTAGAAACCAAAACCATCCTTCGTTCAAAAGTTTATATTATATATATATGCGCATAATGCTTTCCCCTGCTATCTTGTAAACAGGATAATCAGAGTAATTTTGTTTGGATTTTAATCAGCTTGGAATATATTGTTAGAAATGGAAAAATCTCAGACTAGTTCGTGTAGGGCCCATTTAAGGGGAAGGAAATGGTGGAGGGATTGAAATTTCCATTTCGCTATAACTTTCTTCATTTGAAGATAAAAATAAATCCAATTAGACAAACTAGCACCTCATTAAGACGACCAACTTTGGTATTTAAAATTTTTCGAAAGCAGCAATTGCTTCGAAGTTAAGGGCTAAGAAATGATGTTCAAGCCCTCATTTTGACTGTTTCTAACATCAACCATTTATGTTTCCAGGTAGTTACTTAGATGTAAAGGAATCTACTTTTTCTTTCCAACTTGCCGAGAGGAATTTTTATTTTTTATTTTCGGTGGATGATTCAAGTACTAAAATTTCAAAAATGTAAATTTACCTAATAAATTTTAATTCATAAATTATTATATTAACTTTCTTTAGACATTAACTCCAAAAAATAATTTATTTTCTCATCTATTAGCAGAACATTTAGGTTGGTATTCTTTTTGAAAATTAGGCTGAGTAAAAATCGTTCCGTTCTGAATATAATGGCTGCTGCACTCGAATCTTATCTATTCTTTACATTTCTGGCTAGAATGCGATTAAATAATTCTCATTTACTATCAACAAACAACAGATTTTTCCATTATCATTACAACAACAGCTTTTTCCATTATCTTCGCTTTCCTCTTTTAGTAAAGTATAGAATTGTTATTTTGTATTTTATGCTTCCGCTGTAGACGATTTAATAATTATGTCAGTACATATTTGAATATCATGGTGAAACGTATCCCCTTTCAATATGAGTGTCCTTTTCAGTAAGTATGATAACGCTGAAAGAACGAGCAGTTTTGCAAACGGATTATCTCCTAAATTAATTAAGCCTCATAAATATTAATGGAAAAGCGGTCCCACAATGCACCGCGTCCAGTCCAGCCATGTCATAGCAGATGTCTGATGTATTGAACTGCATTTAGATGAACTGATGTTAACTAGGAAAATTAATTACTTGATGGATGATACAAGGAATTCATAATGGAAAGACTGATAATGTATGTTGTTTTAATATTCTTGTTTTCATATTTATGAAATATACAAAGAGAAAGTATTGTAATCGTCAAAAAAATTCCACCTCGAAGTTTTGATGAATCTCCATATTTCAAACCTCCCGGAGACCGAAAAATAAGTTTTGGAAACATGTCTGCAAGTCTACGGATAAGATAACTCAAATGCGCTTTGGTGAGTCGTCTTTACAAAATTGTAGATTTCCCTCAAATTTTGAAAAAAAAATCCATATCCAGAAAGTTTGTCTGTCTAAAAGAGTGCTAATAAGCCCTATAACTGTTAAGAGTAAAATGTGGTACATAGTTTTAGGATCTAAGTGCACGTATATATGATATTGAAATTGAATCCAACAATGGGTTCATTATCCGTCTGTTTATAACGATAACTAAAAAATACATCGACTTAGATAAAGAAAATTTTGCCTATGATGCCGTTAAAAAAATTGTTCAGTGTTACATTTTAATTTCAATCGTATAAAGGAAGGCCATCAGACTGACTCCCGGTTTTCGTGACTTTACTATGGAACACCAAAACGCTCAAGTGTGGGGCCCCGAAATAATCTGAGCATTCGTGGCATCCACAGTCTTGCGCATCGTTCGTAATGTTAATGCAATGATGTTGACTCATAACATTTTTATTTGGAAGTAAGCGAAAACGATTGGCTAGAATATTCCCCCCGTTTTCAGTTAAGAAACCGCCCTAATAATAAGAATCTTTCCATTTCGTCTAAACGTCTGTTTGATTTATCATATTATTGCATGTAGGACAGATGTTAGGGATGAAAATTAGAATTTCTAGTAGTCATGTCAGTATTGTGTAAGGAGAAGCACTTTGGATAATAATATGTTTAGCATCAGAGTGGTTAACAAGATGGATAAAAAGTGAAATTATAATATGGCGAAATTTATATGAACCCGGAATTTACATTTTTAATAGCAGTTTGATGTTCTGGGATTGTCCTCCATTAGAAACGTTCAGCCATACAATAAAAGAATTTATGTATGAAAGTTAAAATAACTTTTCTTTAATATCAGACAATTTAGCGGAATCATAAAAAAGGAATTACATAAAAAGATTTCTCTAAAATCATATACCTGACGAAGTAATTGGTCTCTCGAGGCGACTAATAATGCGTAATATAAAAAAAGCGTTTTCCAGTTACATAATCCATAACTACTCCTGCTTAACTTTTGTTAAGTCATTCTCACTAATGATATTTATTGGTTTAAAAGAATTAAACTATGCATTGATTGACTTATGTCACAGAGGCACATTGCCAAATGTTAATGATTTGAAAAGCGTAAAAACTGCAGGAACAATCAATGAATGATTGTTAACTTTAAATTTAAATTTTATTTAAGAATAGTTATTTGAAGATTAATTATTATCTATTAACTAAAATGAATTATAACTTTTCTTGTTCTGTAGATATTTCATTGATATTACGATTCATCTTTAGCTTTCAGCTCGACTAAATTAGTTACTTGGATTGCGAATTTTAAAATCCAAACGCTCATTATTTGAATCAATCGGTTTACAATTAGTTTCTTTCAGCAAAAATCAAATGAGGAAAAATGTCATATATTTTCTCTGAAAAATCATTACAACATAGATATTTTTGTTATAAAAATAAATCATAAACGTTTGAAAAGCATCTATGTTTATGTTTAACACTAAAGCTACCACGAGCCGGTCAAATGACCGCTTCCAATGGCAATTCCAATGTATCGGTGAAATGCCGGTAGGTTTAGTGTTAAAAATAAATATTTATGTTTATGCTTAAAAATAAATATTTATGTTTATGTTTAAAAATAAATATTTATCTAATCGATAATAATTATAAAATTTGTATTCAGAATCAATCATGTACGAAGATTATACCAAATCAAATATTTTCAGTTTAATTTTTGATCTTAATTTGCATAACTTAATTTTTAATCTCATCACAAAATATGTATTATTCATGTTAATTTATATACGCTCATATAAATAAATCTATTTAAGAAAAACTAGAAATAATTCCGTTAAATCCTAAAACTGGAATTCTTAGTTATAAATTGTTATAGAACTCATAAATTCGTGACTTTAAATTTATAAAAATTGTTATGCGTATATTTTCACAATCTAGCAAATTTCAGAGAAGTAGAAAAAAAATATTAGGGTGATTTTTTAAATGTATCAACTTTTCAAAATGGCTTTAGTTTTGCTACTTGTAACAAACCATTTCTAATATATAGCATTCCCAGTTACACCACGGAGGACTCAGCCATCTTTAATGAGAAATTTCATCCAAAGCTTGATGGAAGCCATAAAAAAAAAAAAAGGAGAAAAATATACGTCCATCGATTCCAGTTTCCACTCGCATGACTTTAAGTCTGCAATCTTCAAGCCGTTTGAATATCCGAGGCAAACAATTTCATCCCAGAAAATAAATAACAGGACTTCTTAAGACGACTTTTCCCCAACATTTGTACGGTTCCGATATCAGAAGTTGCTTAAGAAAGTTCTTCGTATTTTATAGATCAATATTTGGCAACGGTCTTAGTAGTTTGTTACTCAAGCGGAGTCCTCTACAGTCAAGTTGAAGAAAAAAAAATTGTTCGCAGAGCATAGACCAGCTCCGGAGTAGAATTTTATTTGTATTATTTTCAACATTTAAGCTTTTCCCAATCTCGTTGCATGTTGCAGTAGTTTTTGTCGCTGTCATTTGATGTTGAGGAAGTGTTTTTTTTTTTCTGTAGGAAAAAATTTTATTCATTAAATTGGATGCTTTTGTTTGTTTTCGTTCTCTCTTGATTTGAGATCGGCTTAACTTTAGAGGTAGGAGATGGTGTGTTCTTAAAGTCTTGTTGATTTCTGTCCTAGAAAACAGATGCCGGAATGTCGATAAGTTCAGAGTCGACACTTTATTTTTTCTCCTTTTTCTTTTAATGGACCTTTTATATGCGATTCAAGATGTGTGGGTATTTTTTCAGGAATAAATTTATGAAAAGAAAGGGACGGGAATTAAAAATAATAAAACAAAAGGCAAAATTACTTTTATGAAGATTGATTGGAATAAAGTAAGTGCACAGTAGATTCCGTTAAGTGCACTGTAGATTAAAATATAAATCCTAAATTTTTAGATTAAATACTTACATTTTTAATCCTTACTTTTTAAACTTAAATTCATAAATTTTTAATCCTTACTTTTTGAACTTAAATCTTTAAATTTTTATTTCATCTGCCTTTTAGTTCTTAATTATTAATTTGACACTATAAATGTTATGAAATTTGAAAAAATTATTTCTCATATTCACATTTAGGTGGTGAAACTGGTATGGAATCAAAATTTAATAAAATTTATGATTAACAAATAATTAATTCAAAAACTATTAAAATATTGTATTGTCCACTAAGAATACGCAAGTAAAAATATTTTGGATCTCAAGCACATCAGAAGTTCAGTGAAAATTTGAATCTAAATTTCATTTTAACAAATATGATGCGAAATAAATAAAAGAATTTAGAAATAGAATTAATGTGTAAATTGTGGTTGTAAAACATTTATCATAGACCATGGCATTTCATATAATGGAAAAACGAATGACCAAAAACAAAGAGTGGAAATTATGAAGAGTCTGACAACAACGACGATATTTTATCTCTGTTATTTTGACGCAATACAGCCACCTATGTATTAATTGACGGATGTTTAGAAGTTTTTTGTGATCAATATCATTTGCACTATTATAGCATTTACTAATCATAATTATGCATATTTCGAGTGTAACCAAATCGATGTAATTGAATTATCGTACAATGTACTATTTATATCAGAAATGAGTCTATTTTCCTCTGTAGTTTATATTCGTAAATTTCTTTATCCATTTGTTGTTAAATAAAATTATTTTCTGAAATACAAATTGCAGAGATATTGTGTCATCTTATTTTACTTTCTTTCTACAACAATATATTTAATACAATCATCCAGTATTTCTTTTAGATAAATTTTGATTCTTAATACAGGGTGTTTGTTATTATCGTGGCCCAGTAGACAATTTCTAAACTCTTAGAGATGGGTAGATATTTGCAATTAAAAAAAGTATTTTTGTGAATTCTTTCTTCGAAGTCCTTTAGTCCTATCAATTTTATTTATACAAAATTGTTGATATCCTAAAATATACGATAAAGAACACTCCGTTACTTTTTTGACTAAGATAAGCCGAGTTACAGTTGTTTATATTAAATAGGATTTGTATAGATATTTTTTATTAATGGGCAATTCGGAAAAGCAACACAGAATTGCCTAATTTCAAATTGCAAACGATTTCTTTCTTCGATATTGCAAATTCAGCTGTAAAATTCGTTTAAAATAGCTATTTTCAGCATTTAATAATTCGATCAATTTTAGTCTGAGAAAAATAATATATATTTCAAAAGAAATATATATAAGAAGTACCTTTATAAAAATTTAGATTTCGTAACTTTGAGATATATGATTCAGATATGTGTAACTCAAATATTCTCCTAAACTAAGAATATTTACTCAATTAATGTGTTATATAATTCTTCCCTTTATTTAAAACATGTTTCCAACTGAATGCAATTATCATTTCTTACTATTTCGAAATTAGATAATGGGCCATATAAAAAACGGCTGCTTTAAATTCTTGACTTGACTTCAGTTAGAAAACTATCCATTGGAAAAATAAATCATGAAAAGTTTATCTTTTTTGTAGGGTGTATATTATTTCTGGAGTGAGAAAAACATCAATATCTAATGTTATCATTCAGATTCGAAACAGATGTTTTAACTATGTATTTTGTCTTTATTACTGAATTATTTAACCATACACGCTGAATTTGTTTTAATTTTATTTCTTCCAAGTATCAGCTTCAGTGTTGCGATATTATTCTCCGAAGCCAAGTTTAAATTGTATTTTAATTTTATATTTTCTTATTGTTCATTAAATGTAAATAAAAACAGTATTCAGCAAGTTTTTTTGCAGTGGAATTACTAATAGATGCTTGAGAATAAAAATCAAATCTTTCCCATTATAATTAAGAAAAAAAAAATCGCCATTTAAAGAAAGCTCATCGCCTATTTTTTACCACATATAATATAGTATGTCCTTTTAACAATTAACACCTGACTGTTTACACAATATAAATTAACACCTGACTGTTTACACTATATAAATTAAGACAATTGACAATAAAAAGGCATATAAATTGCTAAACTATAGAATACGTACCTGAATGTCGTGGTTTATTATAATTTTAAATGTTCATTTAGTTTCTGCTAATTTACAGTGGCTAATGTTCTTAAAGTACCCACACATAGCGACTAGTTTATCGTTAGCATGCTCGTAATATTTATATTCAGCTTGAAAAACAAAAATCTTTATATTATATAATATGTTATGTATATAAAAAAATGAAAAAATTATAATGAATAAAAGTTTAACGAATCTTTAAATATAAACATGCTTAAAACAAGGAAAATAATGAGTAGTTAATTGCACTGATAGACTTACTAACTTAAGACTTATTTAAACTAAAAAAAATAATACAAAATAATTTTGGAAAATAAACAAATAAATTATTGAGAACGTAAACACCTAGAATTTGTCAATTTCAGAATCTCTTAATCGGCTTTATTAATTTTCGATTCGATGCCATTTTTTTAAAAATAATATAAATTTTAAATGTCGATATTAGAATAAAAAATAAATAAAAATTATGAATAGATGAAAACAATGTTTTGAAATAAGATTAAAATCAATAATCAATGCCAGACGAAAAAATATATGAAATGAAATCTGAAACCTCATAAAACTTCATATAACTGTCTTGATTTTTACTTCCAATATTTACTATATAATGAACTCAAATGCCTTTAAAATATTTCACCAAATATATTTATTGTTGATAAATCATAATAAAACGAAACGAAATAGTTGAATGAAACTTTAATTTCAATTTGAGCAGCTAAATTGGGGAAATCCATCAATATTTGATCATATGGAAGAAAATAATTTGAAAACTGTTTCATCCCTTTGTACGTTTTTTATTTCTAAAATTCTCGTTATTACTTTTTTTTCCAAATAAATTTTGCTTATCCTATTGAATTACTGATATCGGAGAACTCGTACTTCAGATTTTTAATAATTTATTTTCAACTTACTGAAAGAATTTCATTTTGGAATTCTCCGTAACTTTGTTCTCTTTAAATTGCTTTTGCGTTCCAATAATTGCGACTTTCAATATTTATTTTTGAAACAAACGTTACGCCCTATTTCTTTAAAAGCTAATATTAGGCTTATAAAGCCAATTGGAAAATATTTTAGATTTCGTACACTGCAATTTTTTTTCAAAATTTATTTTTAAAAACTGTTTCAGGATTTTTATAATTAACTTGGAAATAAAATCAAAATTCCCGAACTATTCCACATTAGTAGCGTCAGTTAAGGTAATTGGAGGTGAATTTTACTGACTTAGTCATTTCCTTACATATAAGATGATTTTATAAGATGGAAAATAGTCCTATAATTTCTGTGAGTGAATATTTAATGAGACCTGTGGTACATGATTAATGTCTTTTTTGAAATTAATTTATTAATTAATCGGTCTAAATTACACAATGTTAAAAATTAAATTACTTCGATAAGTTTCCAATTACTCCAAACACTACGAGTTAATTGTGAACTTTTATTTTGGTTTCTGATCACACTAACTAATTCCTTTGAATAGAAAACATTTGAAATGACCCAAAACTATTGATTATTTCCTCAAGTCTTATTCCATCGCCCGTTTTACCTACCATTATTTGTACTATTTTTCAATAAAAATATGCAATATTTCATGGAATATGTCTTATGAATTATCACAAATATTTAATATTTTCAAATTGAAGTAATTCATAAATATTCTACTCAAAATTTTACCGGAAAAGGAATCTTCACATAAGAAGAAATGACTTAATATTATGAGACCTAAAAAAATAAATAAATAGGAGCAATGTATTTTAAAATGAGTAAGGATTAGTATTTCAATTTAATAGTGGAAAGAGGAGGCCCCGCTTTAAACAGAATGTTCAATCTCCATTTCAAATCATTCTTCTCTGATATTTACTCTTATTGAAGGAAGCTACTTCAGTGGTGGGTTCTCATAGTATAGCTTTTATCTGATTTTTGAATATCGTAAATTATCATTAAATATTAAAATAAACATTGATTTAATAAAAGTGGTGCTCTCAAAATATATCGTATTCAATTAATCCTGTATCAACTTCATAAAACCCTCAGATGTATGGTTAATGGATACTCATTCTGGTATCTTCCAGATAACATTTTGTACTCACCAAGTTCAAAAAGGTAAGCTTTCTGTAAATGAATTTCATTTAAATTTGAAACAAAAAATAATTTAGAGTAAAGACCACTTACCAAATTTCATCTCTCTAGCTCAATGGTAATGAAAGTAATTGGTATTGCATTTTTTCATTCTCAAATACTTTCAGTGAGAAAATTAATTTCCAATAAGTCTTTCATTTCTTGGACATACTCATAAGGTATATCTTTCTTGAAATAACATTGGAATCTTCATTTAACACTCTGAAAATTATTATTATCAGTTTGCAATCTACAGTACATTTTAATAAACACCTTTTGTTCTTTTTATAATAGAAAAATGGGATGCCAACTTTAATTTTTGAAATAAATCCTAATTGAGTTCGCAATTCTCATCACACACTCTACATTAACCCTTTGTACAAATGCTTTCAAAGTTCTGAAATTTGCCTATCTTAAAAATGAATTTTTTCATTAATCAATCACATGCAGTACAGAGAAAGAATACATAATTCAATGACGTAAATCTTGGACAATGAATCATAAGTTTTGACACAAAAAGCTTTTTGGGGATTCAAGAACTAACCTAGAAGAATTTGAATTTCTACTTACCAATAGTATCTTCAAATTATGACATTGCAATGGTTCTGTTTCAAATTTGTTAGAAGAATCCGGAAAGGATGTTTGTTTAATTTGAAAACTAATTGATTGTTATTAGATGTATGCAAAATATGCTGGAAAATTATATTTATTTAAAGATATGCATGGCATGAAATGTAATATTTCACAATTAGATGATATTTGATAAGTTCAATTTAGATTCAATAATAATAAAAGCTTTTACCAAGGAAAAATTAAAGCACTTTGAATAATTCAACTGCATATGCCAAAGTGACAATTTTATTCTAAAGAGTGCTGGATAGGAAAACAAAATGCAATAAAACTTTTCAAAGTGCCACCCTAAGTATAAAAAAGATACAATAAAACTTCTCCAGGGCCATTTAAAAAAACAGTCCACTGACCAAAGGTTTTAAAGTATTTTGGAGTATTTTAAAGGAGCACTTTTGAGAAACATTTTAAATCCTTTGGGTAAGTGGACGGACGTAGGTTTCTGTTTGGCGTGGACTGCTGGGTCCATTGTCATGTTATTAAAGTAACCCATCGAAAAGGCCATTCGAATCTTTCACAGGGACGGGGAATTCCCATTCGATTTCAATGAAATCCATTTTTTCCTTCTCTCTGACTCTGGACCTTTCTTAAAGAGAAAAAAGAGATGAAAAAAAAGCAACAAAAAAGTATTTACTTTCCTGGATTGAAAACCAGTGACATTCAGTAAGACATGCCATTTAACAAACTCTTGCTTTTCAACAAAAGATAACAATAGATTAACAGTTGGGAAAAAAGATCAACCAGAATTGTGGGTTTCGATTTTAGAAGTAACTACTCACGTCAGTAGCACTGAAGATCTTTCAGCTTTTGCCAAGAATAAAATGCTCCATCTTCCTGCTCAGCCTTGCCATGCTTACATGTAAGAACAGTAAATCTTTGGCACAGCAAAATTAAGACAAAGAAGTAAAATAACATATATAACATACATCAATATATAAATCATGAATAGAAACTACTTTTATACACAATGTATAAGATAACTTTTAAGTATATAATAAATATAACAAAAATAATTCGTTCAAATACACGCATTTCAACATTTCAACATGCCGGCTTCGATAGGATAATGCATGCAAATCAGTGGAGTGAAGTGAATACTGACTAAGGTGCCTAGACAACAGTTAATACATAAAGTGCCTCACTACCGTGGTACCTCAAATCTAAGATATTGAGGTACACTAGGTACCATCTGCTGTATAGTCACCCTATCATGGTGCTTCAATTCCGCTGCATTAAAGCACTCTTGTAACATCAACTCTGCCACTATGTTTATGTGATTTCATTATTTGAAATTTTTTATTCTTTGTATAATTATTCATACAGTAAAAATTAATACTGAAATAGATGGCGCAATATGCTCTGGGCCATTTGTATATTTGGAATGTGAGGGAAGCGCACTAGAGCTTTTTATTGTAAAGACTTCAACCTGAGAGTTGGTGTGGAACTGGTGCAAGCAGACACAGCTCGTTCTTTTGTTAGCGGCAATTTCTACTTTTAAATTGATGCAAGCAGGCACCGCTCTCTCTTTTGTTAGCGGTAATTTCTACTTTTAAATGTATATATTATGTGTTTCCTTATACATGTGTGATCATCGTCCATCGTCATATGTGTGTGTGTGTGCGAAAATAAATAAGAAAAAGTCAAGAAAGCATCTTTCCTTGGATTAAACACACACAACCAGCTACACACTATTAACCTAATATGTTTTCAATACACGTTGTCATAGTAATCATGAGCCACTTTAATTCAAGGATGGATGGATGGATTCTGGTGTTTATTGGCGCAAGAGCCATATCTGACTATACTGCGCCAGACATATGGTTTAAATATAGTCTTTGACTTTATTTAATCAACTATAGGATGTAAACACTGATAAAATTGCAAAGCAGTAACCCTTAAAATTGTAAACAAGGTAAAAACAACAAAGTTAAATGTTAAATAAAATGGTAAAATCCAGTTGCTTTTAAAAATTTAAAGAGGTTTTTGTGGGGATGTTCCCCTACAAGCATTTGCATATCAACTGATGAAGCTTTAAAAAATATCAAACGATGACGATTAAAATTAGGACATTCTATTAAAAGATGAAGAACGGTTAAGTTCACTTGGCATCTAGAGCAGATAGGAGCTCGATTACCAAATAAAAGGTGTTTATGAGTGAAGCGAGTGTGACCAATGCGGAGTCTAGACAATTTGACGTCTAGCTCTCGCACTGGTAAGCAAGGCCAGGATGAAATGATAGGTTTTACGTTATGAAGTTTGTTATTAGTATGATTGCTCCATGATTCCTGCCAGAGTAAGTATAGACGACGTTGAAAAATATTTTTAGCATCACAGAACGGTATGTCTCGCTGTGAAAGCATAGAAGCACTCTTTGCTGCATTATCCGCCAGCTCATTACCAGCGATTCCGACATGACTCGGAACCCAGCAAAATAGTATCTTAAAATCCCTGTTTTTTAAGGTCCTTAGAAGATCATGGATTTCCAAGGCAACCGGGTGAATCTGATTATTATAGTTGGAAAACATTGTCAGTGAACTCATACTGTCAGTATATATACAAAATTTACGATCAGAAGAGAGTGAAATCATCTGTAGTGCATAAAAGATGGCTAATAATTCAGCAGATAAAACAGATAGAGAGGAATCTAGGCGGTAACTAAATGTGTTGGTATCAAAGACAATACCACAACCAACATGACCATCTGATTTCGAACCATCCGTAAATATTTTTAAGTAATCTGAATACTGACAGCAATGAGAATAAAACAGATTCTGGTAAACAATAGGGGCAGTACTCTGCTTTTCAAAACCAGAGAAAGGATTCAAAAATGAAAACTGAGGAATATTCCAGGGAGGAAAGAAAAATGGATCGGTAGTCTGGATTACTTTATCATGAAGTCCATAATCACGAAGGAGCAGTTTAACTCTCTCGCAGAATGGTAGTACGTGAGAGCGACGAGCATTATAAAGTCTCCGAAGACTAACCGGAAATTTCAAAGAACACACAGGCTGCTTCGGAACAGACAGTGCTCGAAGATAAAATTGGGCAGATAATTTTTCACGCCGTAAACTTAGCGGTAGATGATGGCAGAGAACATACAAACTATTCACAGGCGAGGTGCGAAATGCTCCCAAGCTAATTCGCAAAGCAGAATGATGTATAGTATCAAGTCTACGTAAAACCGTAGGACGAGCAGAGCCATACACCATACTTCCGTAATCTATACGGGATAAAATCATTGCTTGATAAATTCCGAGCAAGGAAGTTCTATCTGCTCCCCAAGTGGTTCTGGACAGTACCTTGAGAATGTTTAATGACCTGTCACATTTCTTCCGCAAATGTAGGACATGCGGAAGGAAAGTGAGCTTACGGTCAAAAATTATACCCAAAAACTTTATTTCATTTACCACAGGGATGGTAGCATCACGAATCTGAACTTTAGGATCTAAATGAATACCCCGTTTCCTACAAAAATGGACGCATTTACTTTTCTCTGGAGAAATCGTATGTCCATTTTCATTTCACCAATTTACAAGTTTATTTACAGCAACCTGCAATTGTCGCTCTATCAGGTGCATATTGCTCCCTTGGCAAGAGATCTGTAGATCATCCACGTATAATGTGCCTTGAACAGATGGAGGTAAAACATTAATTATTTGGCTAAAATGTACAATAAAAAGAGTAACACTAAGAATGCTACCCTGCGGGACACCTTCAGTTTGAATAAAATCATTTGAATAGACGTTACCCATGCGAACTTTAAACCTTCGACAAGTTAAAAAGTTTCTTAAAAATATCGGTACATTTCCTCTAAAACCATAATTAAAAAGTGTTGAGAGTATGCCGTGACGCCACGTACGGTCGTACGCTTTCTCTATATCGAAAAAAATAGATACAAGGTGATCTCTCCTCACAAATGCATTGCGGATTTGCGTTTCCAGAAGGACGAGGTTGTCAACAGTAGACCGTCCTCTACGGAAACCACTCTGCAGCTGAGAGATACATCCTTGTTTTTCTAATTCAAAAATCAGACGAGAATTGACCATACGTTCTAAGGTTTTACAGAGACAGCTCGTCAAAGCTATTGGTCGGTAGTTCAGGGGATTGGATGGTTCTTTGCCAGGTTTTAGGATTGGGATAACAATAGCTTCGCGCCATTGTGTAGGGTACTTCTGCTCGGTCCATATTCTGTTAAATAACAATAACAGGTTGGAAAAGGAAGAGGTACTCAAATGACGGAGCATATTGTATGTAATCCCATCTGGGCCTGGACTGGTGTCATGAGATATAGATAAGGCCCTTTCCAGTTCGAACATTTTAAATTTACAGTTGTACGAAAACTTGCGACAGTCATTAAAATGCAGATGCAACCGTTCCGCGGGATTCTTAATCGTCAGAAACTCAGGACTATAAGAATCTATTGCGGAAACTTGTGCGGAAGCTTGGCCCAGTATATTGGCTACTTCTAATGGAGCAGAATGTATCCCACTTCCTGTATTTAAAACAGGAATTGAAGATTCACAATAAATACCATTAGCAGCCTTTACTTTTTTCCACAACTGTTTGATGGAGGTTGATGATGTAATAGACGATACGAATTTAATCCAGGAATCCCTCTGACTCTGACGACTAATGCGACGAGCTAGAGCTTTGGCTCTTTTAAAAGCAACGAGATTTTCAGTTGTAGGGTACCTCCGAAAGATGTTCCATAATTCTTTTTGCTGCTTGTGGCTGTCGCGGCAAGCCTCATTCCACCACGGTCTGCGAAATTTTCTGAGACGTGGGGAGGTCTTTGGAATGGTGGCATTTGCGGCGTTTAATATGGTGTCAATAACAAGTTGCATTGCTTCCGTAATGTCGCAAGTACTGATCATGGTCTCGGTGATATCTGCCAATTCCGTGAAAGTATCCCAGTCTGCCCGCTGGAATAGAAAACGCGGAGGACAGGGAGTCGCACCGCCGCTATCAGCATGGGAAACAATAATAGGGAAATGGTCACTATTATGTAGATCTTTGCTAACTGCAAAGTTCAATGCCGGCAAGAGTTCAGGAGAGCACATGGCTAGATCAAGGCTATGGAAGCTACGTGTGGGTTCATAGAAGTACGTCTTCTCATCATTATTGAGCAAACAGAGACAATTATTAGAAATAAACTGTTCTATCTGTTGCCCACAAGAATTTGTATTATCCGAACCCCACAACGTACTATGGCCGTTAAAATCTCCAAGTATAATATATGGCGAAGGAAGTTGGTCCACAAGGTTATCAAGATCTTGTTGAGAAATGACATCATGGGGCGGTAAGTAAATGCAGCAGACTGTGACCAAAATTCGTGTGTGAACTTGAACAGCCCCAGCCTGCAGAGAAGTGTGTAATAGGAGAGGTGTACTCGGATATAAATTCGACGTGAAAATACAAACTCCACCAGAAGGATGAGATGCTGTTTCTGCATCTTTACGAGCACAGTTATAACCACGAATTTTGATGGGGATATTAGGTGTCAAGAAAGTCTCCTGAACACCAAAACAGATAGGATGAAAGTTGTTAAGGATAGTCTTAATGTCATTCAACTTGGACCGAATGCCACGACAATTCCACGAAACGAAGGTACCCATTAAGAAAGCGGTTTTGATGAAGAAGCTTTAGAAGCATTTGTTTGGGTTGCCTCATATTCGCAACTCATCTGCAAGTCATCCTCATTATCAGAAGGATGTAATTTAATATCGGGGCTATTTGGCATGCCGAATATGGACGTTAAGTCCCTATGGACATTACCTTGCGTCGCTAGCCCGAGAGCGACGGAATTTTTAAATGTTGACTTTTTCAATTTTTGAGGAACGTCTTGTACTGAGAGGCCGCGTTTTGCAAGTTTCAATGTCATCGATTTTTTAACTTTTTTCTTTGATTTCTTTTTTAAAACTGTAGGAGTTTCAGGGGTACTACTAATGGAGTTCTCTGTATCAGAAGAAATATTTTTGATTTGTTTGGGTGTCGTGATGTTTTTAACACAGTTTGTGCAAGAACAGTTTGCGCAAAATGACCTTTGTGCAACAGAAGCATATGTTATACCAGGTGTAGGAGTTTGAGCTACAATCCTACGCCTAGCTTCAGGATAAGATAAGTTTTCTTTGATTTTGAGAGTTATTATTTGTTTTTCAACTTGCCATCGCGAGCAGGATCGAGAGTAGGAAGTGTGATCGCCACCACAGTTCACGCACTTTTCAGCTGCGGCACACTGCTGGCTATCATGGCCTTTTTCTGCGCATCGGGCACAAGTGAGTGCACCACGGCAGTTTGTCTTTGAATGGCCAAAGCGCTGGCACTTGAAGCATCTGAGTGGGTTCGGGATATATGGTCTTACGGGTAGTTTGATGTAACCTGCATAGATATATTCTGGTATTTTTGGAGATTTAAATGTTAGGATGTGGTGCTTGGTTTCAATGATTTCTCCATCACGCCTTATGGTAATTCGGCGGACATGTACAACTCCTTGCGATTTTAACTCACCTGTTATATAATCAACAGAGAGATTAAATATTTCCCCACAAGTGATTACTCCTTTAGAGGTATTTAATGATGCATGGGGGCTGACGCTGATTGGAATAGTTGCCAGGGCTTTCAATTTTTGTATGTTCTGGGCTTGCTTTCGAGAATTGACATCTACTAACAAGTCACCAGATCGCATCTTTTTAATTGATGTTACTTCGCCAACTGTTGCGGTAACGGCCTTCTGGACTAGAAATGGCGAGACTGTTTCAAAAGTTTCATTTTTGTCAGAAACGGGTTTTATTATGAAAAAACTGTCGAAATGGTTTTCAAAATTTGAATTCATTGGTACAATGCGACGCCCACTGAAGGGACCACGTTTGGAGGAGCCCATACGATATAGAGAATGATTCGGGTCCGACGGCACCACCCACCACGGAGCCCAACAAGGGAAGGCAATTACCGGCTCTGGTCCTTCCCAGCCTCGGCATCCACCCTAGTGCTAATCGGTACCTATACGCTGGGAGTTACCCCCGGGGACAGTGACCACCCTTAACGCCAAGCCCAAGGAGTAACCCCTTCGCTTGATCCCTAGCAAACTAACCACTCAGGTGGCTAGCGACCAGCCGATTGATACACCGGGGACCACAGTACACCACCCGTCTAATGGGTTGCCACGCACGGCAAACACGTGGGGGTATTTGCTGTCCATGAGAAGCAGGAAGCAAACAGAGCGGCGACAGCTTCTCATGGAGAGCTCCCTCGCCTACCCTCGAGGGAAAGGAAAAAAGGCGACAGCAGAAGGCGCAGAAGAGAGTAAACCTAAAAGGAGTAAAGATCCCTGGGTACCTCGGGATTGGGACACCCGTACTCACCTATAGTAGGTGAGCCCCTGAGGGGACTTTAATTCAAGGTCACTACCTCAAAAATTGTTTGCCAACAGTTTCAGAGTAAAGCGTGAATCGCTGCAGGATCTTTCTGTTCTGCTTTATTGGATATTCAAATCCAAAATTCTATTGCAATCGGTATATTAAGAGTATTCTACAGAATTTTCAAGTTAATCTGAATTCGAACTAAGTTCAGTCACAATTAATTCTCAGAGGTGTCGCTGTATTTAAATTCTTTATGATTTTTTTTGCCTTTCATTCTCATAAGTCCTCGATCACCACCATCAATACATTAAGAAATTTTACGCTTTCGATAAAAATAAAATTACCTTTTTCATAAAAAATTTAGAGATATTTTAAATCGCATATCTATTTAGACACAGTATTACATTTTTCAATCCAACTCTTTGATTTTATTTATATTTAGAAATTTTCTTCCCCCACACCCTCCTCCTCAAAGAAAAATCATACGAGATACCAAATTTGCGAAAGAAAGTTTTGTAATATCCATTTTTTCCAAAGTTGAGTCTCGCAACAGTTTCAGTAAAAGGACAAGAAAACCTTCTCTGAATAAACCGAATTGCATTATGGGAGAATTCTTTATGAAGACTATTCAGAGTTACAAAATTTGCATGCTGCGACTTTTATATTCTAAACGAAAAATTTATAGGCAGTAAAAGGAAAAAAAAATCGCTCTTTCTGTTAACTTCAGATTGTTGCGAAACAGGATAAAAAATGATATATAAATTGGAAGCAAATGGATAATTTAAAAGGAATGTTTTAATCTATAAGGATAGAATGGCATGAAAAAATTGTCAAGTGTTTAATTCTCGATGGATCTTGAAGTAACTAATTACAATTTTTCCACGAATTCCACAGAAATTCTCAAACATTCGGTAAATGATTTCAAAGGCAAAGTATATTTCACAATTACTAAAATACATACACATTTGTCTTTCATACAATATTTTCTAAAGTCCCTGAAAGAAATTTTCATAATTTTCATACAGTATAGAATATCCAATTATATTCTATACCGTCTGATTATTTATCCATTTATATTGTAAACATACATATTTCCCAGATTGAACTAACCTGCTTTTCTATTTGGAATCGGCAATAACTCCGTAAAGAAAGATAAAGCATAAAATAAAATTTGTGTAAGTTTTTATTTAGTTTAGCAACATTGATAATTCAGAAAGGTCTTAATTAAGTCTCAAATATTTGATCTTTCAATTCAAGAAAGTTCTAATTTAATTTACGTTGATTTAGTTGGATTAATGTAAAGTTTTGAAGCTACATGAAGAATATTTTTTATTGATCTTATAATTTATGGTGGTGGTAGAATAACGATGTTTACATTTGAATCGAGACCACCATTAATAATTTTCATTTTGCGTGAATAGGCGGACATTTGATAATGTCCATATTAACGTGGGATGAATAGGTGCTTTCCATTTTGCGGATTATTTTTCACTCTCAAACGCAAAGAGGTATAAAACTCAAATTAAATAATTCCTTATTGCAATCTTACAAGAGTATAAAGATTCTGTGATTCTTGCTTTTGAAAAAAAATGTAAAAGTGAAGTTGCTGATTTTTTTTTGTCAAGTTGCATTCATTACTTTTCATTCATTTTTACAAGGAAGTATTTTTTCCAAAACAAACAATTGCATAAATAACTTTTTATACAAACATATTTTTAAAATTGCTTAAAAACATTTTTATTAGAGAACTAAAATATAGAATTTTTTTTTCATTTCGTTGACTTTCTAGAGTTCATCTTTAATTTGTTATTTTTTATTATAATTATTTTGTAATATTTAAATCAAATTTTCTCAAATTTACAAGGAAGTGCCATTCTTTGCAGAAAAAGAAAATTAAAATAATTTTCAGTAACTGATAATGTAGATCTGAGAGGATTGAAATAGTATATAGAGTGAATAGTTATTGTAATGTCAGGAAATTTCAGAAATGTTTTTTTTTCTGGAGCATTTGGAACTGAATGAAAAAAATATTGATTATGAAATGCTTTTTTTATAAACAAGAAAAAAGTCAAATTAAGTGATAGTTTAAAAGTAAATGAACTGAACGTATATAGATTTATATATTCTAACTACACACTGATAATAACATGGATACTTTAAAGATAATAAATCGACACTAAGAATTTTAAAAAATTTTTTTAATTGATTTAATTTTTAATTAAATTAAAACTAAATTGAATTTTTAACATTTTCGCTCAGTAATGTCGAAGTATATTATTGCACAAAAAATAAATTTACATCATATTAAAATTCATGAAATTAACTATTCAGTGAAGAAAAACTTTATTCTCTCCTTTTGGTTGTAATAAAAGTTTTAAATTCAGTTTTTAACATTGCTTTTTACTGCAGCATGATATTCAAGAGAATTTTATTGTTTCATGAAATATTTCACTCGTATGCCAATGATAGTCTCGACGAAGAAAACAACAACTTCATTTTGGATGCTTAAAAGCAAATTTTTTTATTTTATTTACATAGTAAGGCTTTAGGGTTTGTATTTTTTCAATAAATTGGTTGACATATCAATCATTTCATGCAAAGTGCGGTAGTTGATGAAGAACTGGAAGATAGATGAAGTTGAATTGGATGAAGACTAACTAGATGAATGAAGAAATTAGATGAAGAAATTAGAATTATAGAAATCAAGCGGATCATGCTACGAAGCTTCAAAAAAGACTTTTCAAACTTAAGGATAAAAAAAAAAGGGATTTTGTGTAAAGAAATAAGCTCATCATAGAAAGAATCTCATCTAGGGATATATTCACCAGCAGAATAAGCGGAGAGAATCATGTGACAATCTAGTCAGAACTGTTTTCGTCAAACGTTAGCAGCGCATGCACATAACTCATGATTAAAAGTGCTTAGAATTTTCCCTCGACAAAAAGGCCATGCCGTGTATACTTGATCGTAATAAAGCATCGATTTACAAGTCCCTCTGGTGCCAAATTATACATCAGAATACCTCAAAGCATATAAATCTATATCAATGCATTTTCTGTATCTCAACGCGACTTTTATCTTGGACGAAGACATAACTTAAAGAGCAACAACCTTCAAGTTTCGAAGTTTATTTTTGAAGACCTTGCGAAATCTATACTCGCTGTTATTTAATAAAAAAATTCCATAAAAATTTTAAAACTGACAACTAATTTAGTAATTACTAACTAATAGTTAATTAATAATATAGTAATTTAGAAATTTCTATAGTAACGATGTTACTTTATAAGGAAAATTAGGTTCTTGATGATTAAAGCCTAAAAAAAATTATTAGAGAGTTTTCGTGCTTAGTTGTATGAAAAGATTCCAGTATTTTGTAAAATAAATACGTATGTAAATAATCTGTGCATTATATATATGTAAGGGTGTTTTAAAATCTAATTGAAACTTGATTAATTTCCCAAGTTTTGTCTTAAATTAGTCCATATTAACTTCATTTTAAAATATTCTCTTATTTCCTGTTCCCATTCCACATTTTTTATATAATTAATATAACAAAATCTCTGTGAAAATGCTTTAGTCAATGGTTCCCACACTCGTAGTGAAGGGATAAAATATTGTCCAGCTAAGCATATTATTTTTAAAGATCCCTTATTTGTGATTGACACGTGTTAGAAATCCCTATTAAAATATCACAATATATATTCACAGAGATAAAATTTTCATCAGCTTTTCCTCATTTCTTGTTGTTTCGTTCTGTGTTGTGCTCGTAGCTTTTGCTTGTGCGAAAAATCATATCTCCCGGTGAAAGGAAACAAAATGAAGTTAAAAAAAATCAAAAATCTCTTCACGCTCTTCGAAACCCTTTTGCTTCAAAATTATATATAAGCAGTTGCATGACCAGAAAGATTGAACTTTTGGAATTTTAACTTCGATTTATTTCATTCCGGGAGATATAATTTGTGTAAGAAACAAACGATAATAAAAGATGCGCCAGTCCACATAGCGACACTAGAGCAAAAAGAGACAAATTTCCCTTCAGGGATTTTACTAAGAGATTTTGATAGGGATTTCTTTGACACGTGTGCAGACTTAGGAAAGGGAATCTTAGGTATCTTTAAAAGAATGTTACAACCATTAGGGATTTTTATCAATTCACTCGAAGCGTGAGAAAATGCTGAAGTCAGTGTTCTAGACTGCGTGCAGAATGAATTAAATAAGAAAATGGGAATTGGATCAGGAAATAAGAGAAAACTTTAGAATGATGTTATTATGCTCAAAATTAAGATAAAAATCAGGAAATTAATTAGCATTTAAATCAGATAAATAGTTATTATTACATATATATTTGCCCAGAATAAATGTATATATTGATATAATAATAAATATAATTGGTAAGAATATAGATAAATAGGAATATAATCATAATCAATAGGATAAATAGAAACATAACCATAATCAATACTAATTTAACAAAATTTACTGCTCATATGTTAATAAACAATTTTGGAAATAAGTATCGCTTTTCAATGGATCATGTTAGCCATAGAATAATGAAAAACAGTGTCTAAATTATACAATATCTCTGGGTCAAAGAGAAATACTTTATTCTATTTACGAAATAATTACCAATACATTGAAAAAGATGAGTGTTTTTTCTCTCATTTTTCTTCTTCTTTTTTCTAATGTAGTTCTTAGAGTAATTAGTATTTTTTCATTGATTCCCATGTGTTTTATGTTGAACTACCGATGCATTAATCGCCTCATCATAAAAACATTCTACTGGAAAGTTGTGTTTTTTGAAGTGATCGATGGTGTTTGCATTTACGTTATTTGTTAATTTGTAAAATATCGTTTGCTTTTAAGAGCTGTTATTTATCTTCATTAAAGCGAAAATGTGTAGTCCTATGAGCGCAGGAGTTGTATACCCCAAAAAAGTGATCTATTTTTAAGAATATATAAATAAAATGTTAATAAATATGTTAAAATAATAAAATGGGAGATTTTCATATTGTAGTAGAAATTGGCTGACATATCGAATTTGTATATTTTATTCATCAATAAATAAATGAACTATAACGAAGAAATGGAAATATGGTGAAAAAAAATCGGTTTCCATTTTTTCAAATTGCAGGTTTGTTTCAAATTTTGGACTTAAATAGTTGAACGGAAGAAGCACAAATTTAATATTTTATTTTTTAATTTACATTGAAACTAAATACAATATGTACCATGTTATGGAAACATTAAAAAACAAAACAAAATGAAGAAAAACATTTTCTGATTACTAAGATTTCTGCTCTTAAAATTTGGTAATTCCCTTTTCTACAAAATAATTTTTTATGTTCAAACCTTTATTTTATTTATTATTGAATTTTTAATGCAATTTTGAAATTAGCAAGGTAGAAAATTTTGGTCACATTTAACGACATTATACAATATATATGTGCCATTACTGAAAGTATTTTCGCCACTTGAACTGGCCGTATAAGCAATAATTGTAATAATATACGCAATTTTGATTTAATATAGTACGATTAGAAACGATATGATTATCTCATACACGTGGGAAAAAAATAAACAATTAAAATATCTGACGGGAAAAGTAATCTAATCAAGGTCAAAAGATGCTGAAGAATTCCAGAAATGCACTTTTCCTTTATATGTCTCGCCCCTTATCGAGGTAGAATCGTTGGAAAGTGGTAGTTTTGGCATACGGAAAAGAACAGTACTTTATGCGACGCATTGAAATACTACGTGGTCCACAATAAAATATTGTGTCAGTCATTATCTGAAGCAAAATTACTATCTCATTGAATTATAACTAAATCATGTGCCTACTTATTAAGAAGTAATCATATATTTTTAATTAAGTTTGGATTAATTTTTCCTATTTAATATAAAATTGCAGATCTATAACATTACAATATTTAATATTTTAAATATAACAATATTTAATATGCAACAGTATTGAGATTAGTTTAAATAATACATGTTACTTTTAATTTCAATTATATCATTTTTATTCTTAGAAAGTTAATTTTATTGAATATGATATTAAAGTGAGCGAAATGTTTTAACGATGTAGTCTCGCATTTCACAAACCTTTACAGTGACCTGATAATCCTATTTCAAACGGTTACGGTTATAGCTAGTTCAAGATAGAAGTTAAAAAGAATAGAATATTCTCATTCTTTTATTAAACTATTTTATTTTATTTTATTTCTACAAAAATATTTCTCTCCAAACTGCGATTAAAATCCAAACAATCGTAATCGTTTGCTTTTTGTGAATTCAGTTGTATGTCCTGGTTATTAATATAGCACTTAAAAAAAATTATGGTGCTGAAATCTATGCTAATAAGTAGAATCTATTTTCACATTTCATTATAATTCTTTTATAATAATATATGTTTACAAATGAATGCTTAAAAGGCAAAGGTAAAAGGAAATTCAATAAATCAAATTTTGTTGCTTAGCAACGGCCATCTTTGTTTGAACTTTGCAAATTGTATGCATTCGCTAAAAAGTTCCATAACTTATAACAAAATTTGAATATTTAATATATTTTAAGTTCTGAAGTGAGAATAGACTAGAATATTGCTTATTTGCGTATAACGTAGCATTTTATAATTCGTTGTCTATGAAATGCCACGAGCATATCGTTCAGACGAATAACATTTCAACAATAGTAATAAAGCAAAAAAAAAAAAGCATAAATTATAAAAATGCAGAAATCAAACAAGTAGTTTCTCGCTTTAAATAAATATTATAAAATTTTTGCACGCAATAAAGATATGTCTGCAGAAGCTCGAGGCATTTTGACAATGCAACATATTTCTCAAAATTCATTGTTACTTTTTGATTTAAAATATAATAAATAATGGAAATAGACATAAATTTAACCATTTTTTATTAGTATGTTAATTTTCACAATTATGATAATCATACAGAATAATTTTCAAAAATGAGAAATTTTCCTTTCCTGTCGAATTTAATTCGATGCATTTTATTCCATTTATATCATGCTACTATTTGCAAACCAGAGGCATCGTGTTGTTTTATGAAACTTTTGAAATGAGTACTTTAAACATTAAAAAGTAAAAATATAATCCAGCGACAGCAGTTTGATGTCATTCCGAAACTTTCTTATACATTCCTTAATAGAGATCTTATCTTCCTTCTTTTATCCCGTTTAATTATTACAGACCTTAAGGAAACTCTCACCCCCCCTCCGTGATCACGTGATTCCTAAGCCTTTTTTTTAGAGTCCCACACATGATTTTTCCACTTTGTAGAAAAATTGGAAGGAAAATCTAATCTGTTTTCTTGTCACTTTTTTATCTTTTCTTGTCCACTGAACCAACTTTGTTGCAAAACTTTAATTCAAACTACAAAAATTATATAATCAGTTTCGTTTCTTTAAATCGCTACGAGTTTTAAATTACCACAGAAGCATGCATTCGAAAGTACAAACCGAAAAACGGTCAAATCTTTGTGGAAAATTTTTCAACCTTTGACACAGTGTTACATTTTAGATGCTAAGTCCGTGTATAAAACTAAAGTCCAAATTTTATATACTATAAAATTAAAAAACTATAAAACTAAAGTATAAGTCCAAATTTTATGCAACATGACCCTTATATTTTATAGTGATCAAAATGTGTTCGGACAAAATGACAGATTTTATGTGAATAGAATTTGATTGTGTATTTCACAACTTTATCAAAAATCGTTTATAAAATTATTTAAATTTCACACATTGATGATAATTTAAAAAAAAATTAATTAATTTCCTTCAAATATTCGAAAGTGAAGAAAGCGTCATTTTAAGAAAATAGTTAAAATATAAATATTTTGCGATTTTTTCTTATTTACTGCTTGTAACCATAAAAAAGGCTTTATTTTATGTAATTTCAAATAAAATATATGATAGTTCCAAAATCATTAAAAAAATTAAATTTCAAAATCTTCTCTTTTACGTATAGAAACGTGGAAAAAGAGAAACTATAGCTTTCCTTTTCCAAATGTATTGCTTTAGTTTGGACAGGTAGATAACAGAAATAAATTTATGACTAACAAAATGAATTCTAATGATTGATTGAAAATTAGGTTAATGAAATATTATGTTGTACACAACTGCAAACACACAACTGCATAAAATTTTACAACTCCATCAATACAAGATAAAAGTGTAAAACCAATTACAAAATCTTTTGTTAACAATTGATTGTTGAAATATTGCTTGAATAATTGCTGTTATAAAAATTGGATAAATTATCCTCCTGATTTTCAGATGCAATCCCATATAAGAATATTAAGAAAACAGTGCACGTTTTTATAATGATCAATGCTGTATCCAACAATAATTAATTCAGTTAAATAATACTTGTTAAAAGTATTATTAATAACAACAGTATAACATTAATTAAAAATTCGCATTGCAAATAGAATAAATGGTGCAGTGTGGTTTATAAAACAGAGATGAAATACATAGTCAGTTAATATAGGAACCATAAATGTCAATAACAATTTTATTCTCTTCTTAAATTTATAGTTTCACCGAACAAGATAATAAAGTGCAAGAGAAAGAAATAATTAAAATTGGTTTGACTTATCTTCAGTGACAAAACTTACACTAAAAATTTTGTAAATACGACCCTTTCTTGTGTAATTTTCATCAAAGCAAAGAGTAACTTTGTAAGTATAGTACTTGTTTTCTGTAAAAAAAACTTGAACAAAAATTTGTTTTTGTCCAATATCTGCAAATATTGGCTCAGGAATGTTCCAGCACTATCTTTCATATCCTCTTTTTGTCATTGAATTCTAATTCAGAAGATTATAAAAGATAGATGGACATAATTACAAAAACGAGATATTTCGAGTGTAGCTTTACTTCAGACACGAAATATTTCGAATGTAGTATTTACTTCAGACACGAAATGAAAATTTTGTGTATTACTATTATGTTCAATTAATCCTTTCAAATAAAAATTACTAGGACTAACTTTCATTGTCCGTCAGCAAATCTGAATCAGCTTTACGAACGCCTTCAAAGTTTACTGGAACGGTTATTTCTTATTTATTACTGAAAAGTACTCAGTATTTGAAGTTATTTTAATTCCGCTATTAACTTGATGCAATTTCTTTTTACATTTTGGAACTTTTTACATTTACTGCTGTTGTATAAGGTTTCTCGTCCAAAGTTGCAAAATGATCATGGATTGGAATATACATATAACCTATACCTGTCTACTCCTATATATAATGAGCATTGATCAACTAAATATAACATATAACCCGGTAGCTCACAAAGCGTTGGACCTTGATTCCAAATATTCGAGTTAAATGATGCAGCTGCTGCGGGGGCAGCTGCACGATATTGTGAATGTTTGATTCTATTCAACTTGATCCATCATTTGACGGTATGAATGGATCAGTTGTACCGGAAAAATTGCAGTTGCTAATGCCGCAGTATTATTGTCTTGTTTGAGTTTGCTAATTAAAAAAAATAAGGCTTACAAAATGGTTACTTACCTGATCAAAGCGGCAAAATGATTCCCGCTGTGGAGGCGTTCGACCACATAAATGGACGACTTGCTTGTTGGAGCTTTCCTTTGACTCGGGTATAAAAGACAATCTCTAGGAATATCTTCAAAAGTGAATGTTCGCTTTTGGATTTTAAGGACTCATAGGTCGAAGTTTCGCCATATGAAGCTACAAAAATCGAAGCATCCAATATTGGAAGGTTTTCATAGCATCGAATGGTGGTGCCATTAAGGTTAACAAGCGGTGGCATTTCAAGCCAATATCTTATATTTTTTTAAAATGTTGGGAAATATAGAATAAAATACTAGTGATGAAACTTTTAAAAGAAATGCCAGTATCAACTGCATTATATGCATGCAGCGCAAATGATAAAAAAAAAAATGACATTCCATAAAAAAAAAAACACGATGGAATTTAGAACTAGATTTATCAAAAAATACTTTTAATTTTGTTCGCAACACGCATCTAATTTAAAATTGATATTAGAGACTATATTCCATTTTCTTCGATAATAATAGAATTGATATGTAGAAAAATTTTACGGTCATCTGCTGAAAGTTCTCTAAGTTCATTTAAAAGCCAAGAAAAGTATTGAAATTTAGAAATCGATATATATTGAACGATCGTCAGGAAGTCATTTGAGGCTGCTATAGTTCCGTCGCCGAACGTCACTTAATGATGGTTCTGCCCTTTTCTAATGTTGCCACCGATCGAAAAGAAGTAAGTTCTGAATCGTTTGCGATTGTTGGGTCACTGGGTTAATGCTTTTCTTCCTTTTCGAAGCTGTATTTAACTAGAATTAGGGAGGAGAAAGAGATTAACTAAAAATAAATAACAATAGAATGAAGTCTTTGCAAAAGATTCATTAATTTCGAGAGAATAAAGAATGTCGTTTGCAGGTACAGAGTTCGTTCTCTTTCAGAAGCTTAATGATAGTCCTGCTGTTTAATGTTTAAAATTGCGCTCTGTTACAGCAAAAATTAAATTTCTAAAAATATATTAAAAGCATTCAGAAATCATTTACTTGTGGAAAATAGTAAATTATTCTTACAGTTTATTTCGGATTTCTTATCATTTTGCTTCAAACAGAAATCTGAATTGTATCAAACATTTCCGGTAAAGATTTCACAAGCATTTCTCCATTTCAGAAATAATTCTATTATGTTCCAGTTTCATTATTAAGAAAGGTTGAAAATTGATCTCAAAAATATACTTTAATAAATAATATATATATAATCACTTTCTAATTATTCATTTTATATTCATTATAATGTAAATAAATGCAATAATTAAATTTTTTAAATAAGCAGTACAATATAACAACTAAAATCTTAATTATTCGAATGTGAGTTAAACAATCATTTCAATACTTTATGGACAAAAAAAAAAATACAATCGTTGGTTAATTGATTGATAAAATTAATCTGTGAAATCTCATGATTTTAATGTTTTCATATTTATCAAAATTTATCAAAAATGTCAAAATAATGCTTCATAAAGGATATGAATGATTAAGAAAAGCATTATTAAGTATATACTTGAGAAAAATCCTATAAAATAATAGGATTGTTAAAAAGCATTCTTAAGTATTTAATTGAAAGAACTCCTATAACATAATATCAATTATTAAAAACGCATTGTTTAGTATTTAACTGAGAGAATTCCTATAACAAAATATGGATTATTAAAAATGCATTGTTAAATATTTAATTGAGAGAATTCCAATAATATAATATGGGTTATTAAAAAGCATTGTTAAGTATTTAATCAAGAGAACTCCTATAACATAATGTGGATTATTAAAAGACGCATTGTTAAGTATATGACTGAAAGAATTCCTATACCGTAAAATGGATTATTAAAAATGCATTGTTAAATATTTAATTGCGAGAACTCCAATAATATAATATGGATTATTAAAAAATCATTGTTAAGTATTTAATCAAGAGAACTCTCATAACATAATGTGGATTATTAAAAAAACGCTGTTAGGCACTTAACTGAGAGAACTCCAATAAAATAATATGGATTATTAAAATATCATTGTTAAGTATTTAATCAAGAGAACTCTCATAACGTAATGTGGATTCTTAAAAAAACACTGTTAAGCACTTAACTGAGAGAACTCCAATAAAATAATATGGATTATTAAAAA